>PVKU01007349.1:0-88922 GCA_004027475.1 Anoura caudifer
CCTCATTTTTTCATCTAATTTGTGAGCAAAATCAACCAATTTTGTGAGCATTCTGATCACTAGGGCTTTGAACTGCACATCTGATAGGTTGGCTATCTCTTGGTCATTTAGATGAATTGGCTCTGGGGCTTTGATTTGATCTCCTGTTTGAGCCATTTTTGTTTTGTTTTGTTTTGGTCTGGTCACCGCTGTTACATAGTGAGGGGTGGAGCCTTAGGTGTTCCCCAGGGCGGGCATCCTGGTGGCTGGGTAGTGACGCTGTATGTAGGGGCAGGGTCCGAGAGGGAACAATGGTGCTTCCTCCACTCTCTCTGGGATTCCAGTCCCTTCCGCCACTTCCCCTTTGCCTGGGTTATCTTCGTGTGAATGTGGGACCACCTAGTCAACCAGCCTCCTTGTAGGACCTCACTGGGTCTGCACTGTTGCCACCCCATGCCTGGGGTGGGCTAGCCACCACCTATGTGCTTAGGGTCTGCTAGCCACTGCCTATATGCCTGGGATTTGCCAGCCTCTGCTGTCTGCACAACCAGGTCCACCAACCTCCAGTTTTTTCTGCCAGGACTCCGCTCCTCTTTCCTGTCTGGATGAATGGTTGTTTGACTTCCGTACAGTTCAATTTTCTATCAGTTTTGGTTGTTTTCTTGTTTCTAAGTCTTTGTTTTCCTTAATTTTGATTGTGAGAGGAGGCAAAGTGTGTCCACCTATGCCTCCATCTTGGCCGGAAGTCCCAGAGCAATTCTTTATCAGTCCTCAGTGGTTGCTTTTCAGATACATTTGTATATTTGGGTGTTTGGAGGTAACAGGGATGGGGGAAACAGCCCTTAACAAAAAGATGACCTAAATTCCTACAAAGAGTGCTCGTTTCGGCAGCACATATAATAAAATTGGAACAATACAGAGAAGATTAGCACGGTCCCTGTGAAAGGGTGACACGCAAATTCATGAAATCTTCCATGTTTTTTTTCCTGTGGGAGGTTAGGGGGGATAAATAATTGGCACAACTCTAAAACAAAAAATGGTCACCTAAATTCCTACAAAGAACATAAGTCTCTTTCTCCCTCCTTTCCATCATCCTTCTCTCTTTCACCCTGTCCTCCTTTATATCTGATTTGTGCACAAGCAGCACTCTGGACTGGGTTTGGACTTGCTTACTTTCAGGCAAAACTATTGTGTTCATCCTCTAATAATGTCTGAGCCAGACAAGTCTATCTAGATCCAAGATGCTCCTTCACCTTGGGGAAGGCGCTGATCCCATAGATCTGCACCCCTAAAATATTATCACATTTACTCCAGACTGCTTGTGAGGGTTTTAACTAAGTGTTTTAGTACAACCTAATTTGACTGTTCCTTTTCTGCTTTTGAGAGGGTGTACGTATTTTTAATATGCTAGTGTTACAGAGAGATATTACCTAGGTGTGATTGGCTTTGTCATAAAAGGAGGAATCGGAACCCTGTCGGCATGAGAGTGTGGCATGGAAAAACAGTTAAGAAGATGCTCTACTACATTACTCACTGGATATATTTTGTGCTGTGCTGGGGCCAGAGGCAAATAATTTGAATGCTTTTCTTAATCTTTCAGGATTTCGGTGTCAAAAAGAGCCTTTGGGCAAAGTGGCCTCTTTGTGCAAACCTGGTATGCAAACTCTTCTCTCATCAAGTCCATCTGGGTAATGGCAATTAGTCAGCATCAGTTTTACCTAGATCGGAAGCAAAGCAAAGTAAGTGACTAGACGAGGTTCTAACTATCAGAAACTCATTTGTTTTGTGTTCAAAAGATAAGCATTCTCAGAAAAAATGCAAGCACATGGGTTTTTGTTCTTAGTTTTCTTTACTACCAACTGTTTTAATTTCTCTTATATTTAAAAAATGAGCAGTATACTCATAAAACCTGATTTGAAAGTTGTACGACTTGCCAACTTTTCTGTATACATGTAGGTATACCCTGGTGACATTTTAAAGCTCATGATTGAACTGTACCATAGGAAAGAATTGTGCATCATTATTAATGCATTCTAGCTGCAGTTTCAGTATCTTTTTTTTCTGAAGGGTATCTTTTTAGTATATGTATAAAAATTCTAAATTGTCCTCCATGTTGACATTTTTATTCTACAGTAACTTGCTCATCATATTAATTTGAAATAGGTTTAATCAAGTAAATTCCATTACAATGTAGTATATCTTATAGGCAAAAATTCCTTCAGCCAGAAGTTTAGATGATATCGCAATGGATTTGACTGAGATGGGAACACCAAGGACCTCCAAACTGGTCACTCTAGAAGCAAAAAGTCAGTTCATTATGGCCAGCAATGGCAGCTTAATTTCCTCAGGTAACTTCTGGTATTAAGAAAAGTAGAAGCAATCTTTACTTTATTTCACTTTTTTTGTTGTTGTTGTAAACCAATTTTAAATGTATATTTTAACCCATTATTTTGGGAATGAATAAGCATATTAAAATTACACTATGTGGCAGTTTTGAATAAAATTTTTAAACTAATTTCAAAAAGTATAAAATTAAATTATAAATGGGTTGCATAAGTAACAATATGTACAAAGATAGTGAGTGCCTAGATGTGGCTTAGAAAGACATTTTCTCCCCGTAAATTCCATCAGCTTCTTATTTACCCCAATACTTAGTTTTTGATATAGACAGTTGTCTAATTCTCCATTGAATACAAACTTAAATGTGACTAAAAAGCTTTGAATGCCCACCCCACCCCACCTCCACAGTGACTGATTCCCCAAGCCCTTCCTATGCAGAATTCTGGAATCTTTAACCACTAAGTACACATAACTTCACTAAATTGGATATTCCCATTGAAATCCCGTTGTCAACTTGTGAAACTGAAGCACAGAACATTCCTTTGCCCTGTTTGCTTGTTTTCTGAAAGAACATTCTAAACAAGTCCCTCAAGGAACATCTAACCTTCTCACCTGCTCAGAAAAATTAAGTTTTTTCCTTGGGTGGTCTAAAACATTAAGCATTTTATTATTGTTTCTAAAACGGTTGAGCCAAAATGCTCAGGCACATTTTATTATCAGTGTATGTTTGATGCCCAGAAGCATGAGAAATTGTTCTCTAGTTTCCCTTTATATGTTCAGAAATAAAGAAAAACAGAAAAAACTACCATTTATTAGCAGGTTTGGCTTAAAAATCTTTTGTCCTTTGAAAAGGAAGGAAACATTCCTTGTTTAAACCTTCCCTGACCCCCCTTTCCAATTCTCCAGGTTCTCAAGACTCAGAAGGTAGTGAGGAACAAAAGAGAGAGAAAATCCTTGAACTCAAGAAGAAGGAAAAGCTGCTGCAAGAAAAACTCCTGGCAAAAGTCGAGGAGCTTAAAAAGATCTGTTTGCGGGAGGCTGTGAGTGCCTTCTGCTTTGTGGCGGGTGGGGCGGGCGGGCACTCCTCAAACTGTGTCTGACAACTCCAGCCAGTGTCTGTCATCCCCTCTCAATTCCTTTTTGTTCCACAGGAGCTCACAGGCAAAATGCCAAAGGAATACCCACTGAACATAGGTGAGAAACCTCCTCAGGTCAGAAGGCGTGTAGGTACCACATTCAAATTAGATGACAACTTGCTGCCCAGTGAAGAGGTACGAGTACCAGCTCCCAGCGTTTCCATTAACAGTGAGACAGAAAAACTGTCTGTTGACTTGTTCCTTTGGATTTTCAGTCATTGCTGTGCATTTTTATCTCACCAGTTGAATGTGATGATGTAGACCAATTGAATTCTTTCTTTTATGCACAGTTCAATTGAAATTGTTATTTCTCACTAGTTACTCTTCCAAATATGGAGAATATTCAATAAACCCCAAATGTTTATAAACTGAGAAACAAGGATTAAGAATTCTAACATTAGATTCTTCTACTTAAAACTAAGTAGCAACCTATGGCAAATACTTTTCCCTCTTTGAAGTCATAATTCTCAGGTCTCAGTTTCCTTATCTATAAAAAGGGGGTGCAATGATTGTTTTTCCCTCTGAGGATGCAAGGAGTGTTCAGTGAGATAATACATATACAGCACTTGAGTACAATAAAGTCAAAAGATTTGTTAGCCAATATAGAATGTCCTTTCTCATTGCATGTTAACAGTGTCACCTTACTCCTGTTTCTTACAGAAATTTAGCCTTCCTGAAATGAAAGCAATTTCCATCAGTGAGAGTGAGCTTTGCTATTTATTGAACACTCACTGTATATCCAGCTCTGCACTAAGAAAAACACATATACTTATGTAAAATACATGTTATCTCTGTTTTACAAATGGAAAAAAACTGAATCATTAAAAAATTAAGCAGTATGACCAGGGTCATGCAGCCAGGAACCACCAGAAAGAAGACTTAAACCCAAATTTATCTGTCTCTAAAGCTATGCATGTTAATACAACATTCTGCATCTATGAATCTTGGGTTAAGAATCCCTTCTTGAAAAATATGATCTTCACCCAACTGAATGAATGGAAGGCTATTCCTTTTGAAAAGGAAAGAGCATGAGAAGTTTATGTAAATGGATGAGGAAGGTCTTGTCTTTTAGGAAAAAGTTTGAGGATACCCATGTAGTAAAACTTAGGAAGATTTTATTCCCAAAGAGCATCTAATTTGAGAATGCACAAGTTTGATTTTTACCCGGTGAGTGTGAGAGTGATTGTATGTAACCATAGAAATAAAACAGCATCATTGTGTAAATGCAGGATCCTGCTTTGCAAGAACTGGAGAGCAATTTTCTGATACAGCAAAAGCTGGTTGAAGCTGCAAAGAAACTTGCCAATGAGACAGACCTTTGTAAAACCGTGAAAAAAAAGCGAAAGCAAGAATACACGGATGCAGTGAAAAAGCTTCAGGAGATTGAAAATGCAATCAGTGAATACCGAATTAGATGTGGAAAGAAACCTAGCCAGAAAGGGACAGTAACGTTACCAGGTTAGTAACAAGTAAAGTTTTTTTGCATCCCATAGTCAAGACTCTTGATGATATGTAGCATTTCCAAACCAGTTCATTTGGTGAGACATAAAAGAAAGAACAGGATTAAAAATAACTTTCTTGGGATAAAAATGGTTTGGAATGTCAGTCTTAGAAAGTATGTAAATTTGTTTTTGGTGACATTCTCGCTATTGTAATAATGCTATCCTACTTCATTGCTTTAATTTTCAGAATGAAAGGGCTTTCACAATACTCATTCATAAGACAGATTCACCTTTAACTGGCCTGATGTCATTGCAAGAAATACATTTGACAACACAGAGTATTAAGAGAGTTGGGTCCTACCCAGTAGTTTTGCAAAGGTTTCTAATGCAAACCATAGTTTTTAAGGGCCTATTCAACTTAATGTAGCTGGAAAAGAGTTCTTACAATTACTCTCATGTAATTCTATGGAGGCTACTTAAAGATACAGGCAAGTGTGCATGATATAACATAAAATGCAAAAAGGCAGGATACAAAATTGTAACCACACTATGTTCCCAACATTATATAAATATGTCCACGCAAAGACTTGTTGGGAAATATTTTAAAATAGTGATAGCTGTGGCATTTCAGGTGACCTAACTTTCTTCTTAACACTCTTTTGTACTTTCAAACTTCTCAACATTATGTATCTAAAACTTGTACGTTCAGGGGAAAAAAGTAAACTGAAAAGTGCCATTTATGTACAGTTCATATCCAGTCGGCCTACATATTTATTAGCATGGTTTTTAGCCTTGATCATCATCAGTTGAAATCTGATTTTATATTTCTTTGATTTCCAGACTTTTTCTTTTTTAAACATCTGTGAAATTGCGATAATTCTTATACTAGACTTATATAGTTGTGATTGGTGGTAATTTTTTCTTTTTTCACTGTGACATAAAATAATCACGTATATTAGATTTGACAAATATGGTAACGAGGTTTAGAGCATATTCAGGTTTAGAGCACAGGATTTTAAAAAGAGAGATAAACCCTGGCTAGTGTGGCTCAGTTGGTTGGAGTATTGTCCCATAACCAAAGGTTTTCAGGTTTGATTCCCAGTCAGGGAACATGCCTAGGTTGCAGGTTCAGTCCCTGGGTGCAGGCCGGGGGGGGGCGGGGGTGAGAAGGGGTACAGGAAGGAACCAATCAATGCTTCTCTCTCCCTCTCTTTCTCTCATTGGTGTTTTCTCTCTCCTTTCCTCTATCTCCAAACCCAATTCAAAAATGTTCTCAGGTGAGGATTTAAAAAAATTAAAAGCAGAGATAAGACTTTTGGAAAGTGAATGCACAGATATCAACACACAAGTATTAGTCAACTACAGCTGAAGAATTTAGAATGTCTTTGACTCTGCAAAATCCAGCTGGCCTTGGTGGTGGTGGTGACTTACAGAGAAGGCTGATTAGCAGTGCACTTAACTTTTATAGCCATTTGCTGTGGCCCATTCATTCCCAGATTGTGCATGATTCCATTGTTCTTGACAGTGACTGGCATTTATTTGGGCAGCAGGTGGTGCCAATGGTTGAGTATTTACACTGGATAGATGTTTTTTAAATGTGTCTGACAGCTGACTATACTGGCACCTTACCTTCAGGCTCTACTGTGTGTCCAATTAAGAAGAGATAGCGTGCCTGGTTCTGATAGAGGTTAATATTTGACATTAGATGGGGTAGATTCCCTTCATGGTGGCTTTGAATCTCACATTGGGGGGGTTCATATTTGCCTGTGATCTTGCCAGTACTTGACACCAAGTAAGGAATGGTTTTTGCCAAAGCAGACCAACCAATACTGAGAGCACTGTGGGCATGTCCAACCACCAGAGTTCTTTTGCCAGAGCACTGTGTCGAGGTAGCAAAATAGTAAGTACAGTTGATGTTTATTGACCATTTATCCTCTGCCAGGAGTTGGGCTAGACTTTACACCCATTATTTCATTTAATGTTCACCTCAGCACTATTCACCAGGTCCTGTTTTTATCCCACTTTAAAATTGAGCCAAATAATGCTCAGATTAAGTAATTTACCAAGATTCAAACCCAGGTCTGTCTAATTCAGATGTTCTCAACCAGAAGCAATTTTGGCCTCTAGGGAACGTTTGGCAATGTCTGAGGTATTTTTGTTTGTCAAACTGAGGGTGGGGTGCTGTGGACATCCACGGGGTGGAGGCTGGAGATTCTACAAAGCAAAGAGCACTCCTCGCAACAAGAATATCCAGTCCAAAATGTCAGTAGTGCCAAACACTGCTGAAAGAGCCTGGTCTAATTGAAAAGCTTATATACCACAAAGAGTCCACACTCTACTAAGAAAAGGCCCCTTTCTTCAGGAAAGGTGTCTAAAAATTAGCTATACTAACAATAGATTCTCAAATGAGCATTTATGTATATGAGGTCTGTCCAGAAAAAGTCCAGCCATTGTTAATATAATAAGATAGTTTGTGACATTATGTAACCTGGCATCCAAGGAGCATGAACTGGAATGCATGTGTGAGAACAATGGTGACTTTACTGTACTAGTCAGTGGGGGCAGTAGGTGTCATTGAGTGAGCATGTGTACTGTGTGGCCATCGCATTCAAAGTGACTGAGCAAGTAGAGCAATGTAGTTGCATCACATGTTGCTTTAAGTCTGAACATTCCTCCACGGAAACTATTTGGGTGATTCAGGAGGCCGTAGCTATGGGCAACTAGTGATTGGCAGCTTCATTATGACAATTCAGCCACTCACACATTACGTCTCATGCAGAGTTTTTTGGCAAAATATCAAATCACCCAGGTGACTCAACCCCCCCTACACCCCAGATTTGGTACCCTGTGACTCCTGGCTTTCCCCAAAACTAAAATCACCTTTGAAAGGGAAGAGATTTCAGACTGTCAATGAGGTTCAGGAAAATATGATGGTGCAGCTGATGGCGATTGGAAGAACTGTTTGAGGTCCTGAGGTGCCTACTTGGCAGGGGACTGAGGCGTCATTGTCCTGTGTACAATGTTTCTTGTATCTTCTTCAATAAATGTCTCTATTTTTCACATTGCATGGCTGGATACCTTCTGGACAGACCTCATATATTATGTAACACTTAGCACTTTGTGTCATGAATGGCATGATTTTTCTTCCCAGTTTGTGGGTTATAAACAGTCAATGTGTAGGGTAAACTTTTCATCCCATGTAGAAGCTAGGTTGCAAACTAGTTGAAAACTAAATTTCCCTTGAAATCTGTTCCATTTAAGAAATAACCCAGTGTAATATGTATACAATATGTGAGATGTTTACATCTTCAGTAGTAAATTGTTCTTTCTTGTAATAATTATTCTTAATGTACTGTAGTTACATTTATCTAAGATGTGCTCCACTAGGAATTGCTTTATGGAACTCACAATAGGTGTATAAATGCACAATTATACTAAAAGCATTCATTGTTTTTCACAGAAGACATAATCCCCTCAGAGAGCAGCTCCTTGTCCGACACAACCACTGGTGATGATTGTAAGTAACTCACCTTTTTTGGTTTAAATATTATGTATTCTGAAATAGTAAGATAATTTTTTAGTTAACTAAAGCTTATCTGTTACTCTTCAAGGAACAGTAGAATCAACTCACAGTCATGCAGAAAGGCTGGGAAAAGGGGGTTACAATGTACTTCTATACAAGTTAGCATTAAACACCTTACAAATTGCATGACTCTGGGAATTAGAAGACTTTGTAAATTTTTTAAAACTTTTTATTGAATAATTATATATCCACATAAATAGTACAGACTCCTTCACCCACATTTTCCCAGTGGTGACATTTTGTATATTTGGTGTCCAATATCACACCAGAAAATTATATTGTAGACTGTGATTATTACTATATTTGGGTAACTAGGAGTTTAGTTTATTTTCTTTAGGAAGAAATACACATTTTAAAAATTAGGTTACATGTCACTCTGTCAGTTACATGGGTACAATATTGTGATTTCCTGTGTTTATTCACATTTCATGATGGAATGAATTTCTTATCAAATGATACAGTGTTTTCTTGTAATCCCTTGTGCCTAAGCAGAGGAGTGACTCTCTACCTGATGGGATTTAGGCAATCTGGGGGAGCCTCTGACCCCCACTGCTTTAGTTTCCCCCAAGTTTTATGGTGCATGAAATGCCACCATTCCAGAATTCTTCCTTTGAGCTGAGGTTTGGTCATACTTGACATTCCTCTTTGAAAATACAAATATTAGTGGGAGACATAACATGTCTCCAGTCTCTCCCTTTCATTACTTTCAATAACTGGATGAGACTTTGGCCAGCCAAAGAGGCCTAAGAACTTTAAAAAGTAAAATTGAATAACTTCCTCTTGGCCCTGTATGCACTGGGTTTTTCCTGTAATATAACTTCTGAAAAACTATAGTATCATCCATACCACCTAAGTAATTTCTTTGCTCAAGAGTGGTACCTATTGCATTGGCAAAAGTTGGATCAGACCCCACAAGACTATTCAGTAACTTCTTTTTTGTAGTGTATAAAATATAAAAATAAATTTTTGAAAGTTACATGTCTATAAAAACATCATCATTGGAATATACTTTGTTCCCTGGATATTCTGATTTTTGGGGGGGGATCGTTGGCATGGTTTTTGTTAACTTGTTTATTTACCTACTTACTTACTTACTCATTCATTCATTTACTTCTTATAGCCAATGACACCTTCACTCTTGCTGGGCAGCGATTAAGTTCAGTACCTCATTCTCCAAGAATTCTTCCCCCCAAATCTCTTGGTATTGAAGGAATCCATTTCAGAAAGTCATCCATCAATGAACAGTTTGCGGATGCCCGGCAGTCCAGGTGAGAAGCTGTTCAGACACTGCTCAGAGTGCTTTAATGTATATTAATGAATTTAATCCTCACAACAATTCTGATAGTACTGCTGCTCTCAGTGTCATTTACAGACACGTACACAGAGGACCAGAAAGCATGCATAACTTGTTGGGTTCATCAACTAGTAAATTTCAGGATCAAGATTTGAACTGAGGTAGCCTACTCCCAAACCTGTGATACGATTTTAGTCAATATGTTATACCATAACTCATGGAGATGGAAATTGGCTTCAAAATAAAAGATTATTTAGATTAAATAATTTTTCACTCATAAAAGTAAAACTAACCTTGGTTATATAACTGATTTGTCAAAGATCATACTAGCTCTAGTTTGTGGATTGGCTTTTAAGAACTGTTGCCTTAAAAAGAAGAGAGATATAAGTGTCTAGAGCTCTTCTATCCAATAATTAAAAACATAAAATTAAAAATTCATTTCCTCAGTTATACTAGCCACTTCAAGTGCTAATAGCTCCACTGTACTGGAGCTATTGTCCAGCGTCTATATTGGCTAGTGCCTATACTATAGGACAGCACAGATACAGCTCATTGCCATCACTGAAGAAAGTCCTGTTAGGTAGCACTGGACAAGTGTGCAGGGTGGGTAAAAGTAGGTTTACAGTTGTGAGTACACAAAACACAGAGTTTATTTTTGTATTATTATTTATTGATTATTTTATTATTTTCCATATGAATTACTGTAAACCAACCTTTGCCCACCCCTGTATTTATTATATAGAGAAAACTAAGCTATTTTAGCAAAAGGAAGAAAACTATTTCAGCAAAAGGAAGAATTATTACAAAGGATCATATCTTAAAAATTATTATGCCCACATCCACAATAGCTTGAAATGAGTTTGCTCTTTGACCCAATAATTTCACTTATAGGAGTTTTTCCTGTTGTTTATATTAGTGTCAAATTGAAAGCAACACAAATCTATTATGTAAATACATTATAGTAAATCTTTACAGTGGAATGTTACATAGCCATTAAAATAAAGTTGTAAACAAATATTAAGCAACATGAAACATTAGATATAATTTAAAATTTATAAAGTGAGCTTTGAAAGAGTATATACAGTAAGATCTCATTTTTGTTGTTTATAAGTATATATGCTTAGGAAAAATATCTGAGAATATTTAGTATTAACTGACTACATCTAAGGTATCAGGTTAAAGACATTAAAAAAAATTTAATCTGTATCTTTGAACTTTTTTGCAATAAACTTGACATGTTTTTGTGATAAGTAAAAAGCTGATCAAAGTCATTCAATAGAGGATTTAAAGATGTTGCCTTCTAGATCAGGGGCCAGCAAACCGTGGCCCACTGGCCAGATTCATCCTAACACCTATTTTTATATGGCCTATGAGCTAACAATGGTTTTTTATATTTTTAGGTAGTTGGAAGGGAAAATCCAAAGCAATAATATTTTGTGATGTAAAAATTATGAAATTTGAATTTCAATATTCATAGTCAAGTTTAATTCACTTACATATCTCCTGCATTACCTCCCCACTTCAGGAGCGGAGTTGAGTAGTTGAGACAGATCACCTGGCCCACAAAGCCAAAAATATTTACTATAAGACTCTACAGAAAAAAAAGGTTTGCTGTCCCTGGACTAGTTGCTTTCAATCTATTTTATTCAGTATAATGTTTTTTTTAAACTTTTTAATTTTTTCCTTCATATTTGTGACTCAGGGAGTCAGACCACATGAACTTTATTAAAACTTATTTAGGACCTACCAGGATCCCATACCACCAAGACACCTATCCAAGTTTCTTCCCATGCGTCCTTTCCATCAGCTTATGACACATTTGCCAGAGATGTTGGGAACTCATCATTTTCTGAATTCTTTTGACTGTCACAGAGAAATGCTGTGGACACACAGCAGCCCTTACAAAACCCTGGAAAAGCGGCCCCAGGGAGGACGAAGCATGCCCACCACCCCTGTGCTCACCCGAAACGCATACAGCAGCAGCCACCTGGAGTAAGAACCCTTTGTTCAGTCACTTGGGCTGTGTTAATTTTTGCTTTAAGGTTGTGTTTCACTTGTATATGCAATCATTTTAAGGGACTTTGGTAGCAGGTCTCTATTTTATAAATCTACATTTTCTACTCACAGTTTCACATATGTCAGCAAAGAAAATATATTATATTCAAATTGATATGCGATTTTTTTGTACCTGAATTTTTCCAAAGAGATATTACCATTTGTTATGTATGTAATGGTGAGTTTGAAGATAATGACAGTAGTGACATTTTGAAGTGTTTACTGAAGGCTGTGCTAATATTTTAGATGCACCATATTATTTAGCCCCCACGACAAGCCTAATTGTAAATATGAGGTACTATGTTCACCCTCACTTTATAGAGGAGGAAGCAAGTCTCAGAGAGGTTAAATACCATGGCCACGCACACACAGCTGGGAAATGGCAGAACCGAGTCTCATCCAGACTCCGCCAGACAAGTCCAGGCTCTATGCATGTACTTTCCTATCCCTCTGGAAGATAGGACCCATCAAAGACTGTGTTTTTTTTCAGACTTTGATGCAAGTTTACATCATCAGTTTATCTTCCTGGTTTCCAAGAAAGGATGTGGACCAGACAATTGACAGAACCTGGTTCTTTTCTCATGTTGACCATAGAAGTGAACTGTACGTGAACCAATAGGTTTTGTTTTGCGGTCAGCTTTGGAAACCTTAAAAGTCCTATTAAACCCTTCAGTGTGGCATTCTTTTTCCTTATTTCAGCTGCTGCCCTCTCCTCATTTCTCTTTGACAAGTTTGCCTTTCTTCTGTTTCAGGCCAGAATCCTCTCAGCACTGCCAGCGGAGTGGCAGCCTGGAGTCCCAGTCACACCTGCTGTCAGAGATGGACCACGACAGGCCCTTCTTCTCCCTCCACAAATCCCGAAGGAGCACCAGCACTGAAGTTCTGGATGATGGGTCCTCCTGCACCAGCCAGTCCAGTGCTGAGTACTACTGTGTGACCCCTGCGAGCGGCGCCCACACCCTGGACACACGTGCCAGGGGCCGGAGAAGGTCCAAGAAACAGAATGTTTCCACTTCGAATTCAGGAAGCATGCCCAACCTTGCCCAAAGGGATAGTCTGAGGAATGGCATCTATACAAAGAGCCATGAGCAGCCCTCTTCCAGCTACTACATCGCTGGGTACACACCACATGCAGAGTGTGACCTTTATTACAGCGGTGGCTATGTCTATGAGAATGACACTGAGGGACAGTACAGTGTCAATCCTTCCTACCGCTCCTCAGCCTACTATGGATATGACTGCCAGAGGGACTACAGCAGGTCCTTCCATGAAGATGAGACAGACCGGGCACCTCATAACCCATATGCAACCCTCCGGTTGCCGAGGAAGGCTGCTGCACCTGAGCACATCACCAAGAACATCCATAGGGCCTTAGTTGCAGAGCACCTGCGTGGCTGGTACCAGCGGGCCTCTGGGCAAAAGGAGCAGGGGCACAGCCCACATACCAGCTTTGACTTGGATAGGGGGTCACAGGGATGCCTGGGGTTTGCTGGGCTGCAAGTGCCCTGTTCTCCAGGCAGTCGTGCATCTTCCTACTCTTCAGGTAAGAATACTGAGGAGGTACTTGATACCTGGATTTACAGTAACTTACCCTTATTCCCCTCCCCCCCCAAAAACCATACTGGTGAACAGCATGAAAACCTGAGAGTGTGAGTCTTGACCCCTCTTTCAAGCATGACTCCTTAGTAAGACATGCACAGGGATTCCTAAATCATGGTGTAATTAGTCAGTGAAAACTGTACCTTTGAAAGTTTCATAAGCTTGTTGACCAGAGGCATTTCCATGGTGATTGCTGTTTGGGTTTGAGTTCTCTTCTGTTTGTGCAGGACTTTGGATTTCCACTAGTACTTTCCCATTTATTACCACATCTGACAGGAAATATCTTCCATAATTATTTCTTGTTACGTATGGCTCCAATCTAGAGAAGATCTTTCTTACCCCTAAAGTTCAAGGCATCTCATGAGAAACTGACAGAAACCAAACCTGGGCAGAGTGCTCCAAAGAAAACACCAAGCAAAGAGGGCTGTGAGATGTTGGTGTGTGGTCATCAGGGTGGGAGTAATGCTTCCTTAAACAGCAAGGCCAGGGAGAAGCTGGTGTAACCCAGAACCATCGACATGCCTAGCAGTTGGCTCAGTTCTGCAGCAAAGGCGAAAAGAGTTAACATGTCCTGATTTGGACCCCGAGTGAGCCTTGCTGATACCTGCAGGATTTGGCCCCATAGACCAAAAGGCACCGTTTTCTAAGAAATGAGAGAGATGGAATCAGTGCTCCCAAAATTGCTTTTGAAAATTTCCTTGTTCCTGTTTACATTTTATAGCTACTGAAATGTATTACAACAGGCATGCCTCATTCTCATTCAGAGATAAGTTCCTGATTATTTGCCAGGTTAGTCAGGGGTTTTGTATTTCCTTCCAGCCACCTAAAGCCTCTCAGTGATTCAGTTTTAATAGTAATGACAGCCTCCATTTATTAGTATCTTACCATGTGCCACACAGCACACTCAGCACTTTACCCGCACTATCCCATTTGATGTATGCAACAGTTCTATACGGTAAGTGTTGTTATGCTTATTATTATTATCCTGATTGTGCAGCTGAGGCATTTCTGGCTTAGAGAGAGTATAAATGAGCCTGCCCAAGCCCCAAAGCTAGTAAGTGGAATGGGAATTCAATCCCAGCTCTGACATCTTAACCATCAAGCCTCACAGCCCCGACTGATTAGTGGTGAAACATTCTTGAAGCTCAGAGGGAGACTGTTACATCTTTGTGTCAAAACCTGGTGGTGTCCAGGGTTTTGAAATGTGTTTGTCCCATACAGGTCACAAGTGCTTTGTGGATATGAGAGAGAAGAGGAGGGGGTTAGCTGCCAGGAACAGAATAGAGGACAGCTGGAAGGACCCATGAGTAGTGATGGTTATTTGAGTCTTAGATGACCAGATGGCGCTGTGTTCACCCATGCACCCTAGGTGTGAAGCAGGACTGGTTTAGAGAGAAGACAATAAATGCCCAGTGATGAGTCATCCACTGGGCTTTGCTCCCAGATTATATCCTTGTCTTGTTTCAGACAAGCCAGTCCCTCAGGAGAACTAAATCTATTCTTCCTGAAATCCTTCCAATATTAGTTATCTTCGCCACCTCGCCACCTTTTTATGAAGGAAAAAAATGCCTTGATTCTACTAGTGTTTGATGTTGCCTTTGGCTAAGGAATAGTCAAGTCTCAGCAACTCAACTTACAGAATGCTTCCTCAAACGGCCTTCAGGAAACTCAGTCCTTACCTTACCTAGACAACAGAAGCCTTATGCACCAGCCAACGTAGGCCAAATGGGAGGATTCTCTCAATATATCAGGGGTTTTTTCTGGCTTATTTTTTGTATTTTGTTTTTAATAGAATGTCTTTTAATTACTCTTCTTCCCATTAATAATAGTTATCATTTATTGAGTCTACTCTGTGCCAGGAACAGTGCTAAATAGTCTCATACATTACCTTATTTAATCCTGATATTATCTCTATAAAAATATATTTATATTATTATCCCCACTTTTTAGATGAGGAAACTAAGATTTAAAGAAGATAAGCTATTTGCCCAAAGTCACCTGGCCAATAGGTGACCAAACTGGAATAGGAACTTTGTTGATTACAAACATTGGCTCTTAATCTCTGTTTTGCCCACAGCTGATTATAAGGTACATATAAATAGCCTAAACACTTTTCACTTTAAATATTACCACTAATTTTGTCTATTTTTCCATTTTTATTTCTAGTGTCTTCCACAAACGCTTCTGGGAACTGGAGGACCCAGATAACAGTAGGGTTTTCTGAATACGAGACCCTGGCACATCCTTCTTACACCAGCTGCTACGGCAACATCTATAATCCTTTGTCCTCTCCAGGCAGGTGAGGAAGCAATGCTCAAAAATTCTAGTAGCCTGTTCCTGGTCAAAAGAATCCAGGAATCCTATTTTATTTTTTGAATGCTGAATAATCTAGCTCAAGGGTTGGCAAACTCTAGCCTATAGGTGAAAACCAGCTGTCACCTGCTTTTTGTAAATAAAGTTTTATTGGAAAATAGCCATGCTCATTCATTTCATATTATCTATGGCTGTTTTTGCACTAAAAGGGAAGAGCAGAGTAGTTGGACAGAGACCATATGGCCAACCAGATACACTCATATCTGGCCCTTTAAGGAAACTCTGTGGACCCCTCAAATCTAGCTCGTTCAAATGTTACCCTGTTCTTAGAGTTCTGTACATTAAATTCTGTGTCTGAAGGTTTTGTTTTTATTGGTAATTGTAGTACTTAAAACTATATAATTGATATATCTATTTAGACTCTTCTGGAACCTTGCAGGAAAAATACCTCTGCTTCAGAAAAGGCTGCTCATACCAAGATTCCTCATAGACAGTTGGTGGGCTGGATTTCAAACATTTGCTGCCTTTTTGTATCTCACCCTGTGTTTATTAAGAAGCAACAGACACAGCCAGCTGTCCTACTTATAAAAAATAATTCTTTGTAAACATTTAGAGGAAACATATAAGAACAGTTTGTTCAAATGTGATTTTCAAAAGATTGCAAAGTCTGAATTACACATTTTTCAGTTCTTTGTATTACACAGAAGTTAAGTTTGAGGAGGTCATATCTCCATATCACTTTCTCACAGCATATAATCCACATCCATGGTGGCAAGAAGTAGAATATTGTCTGGAGTGATTTAGAAAATTCATTTTGCTTTCTTTAAATCAGATGCTTCAGGCATAGGCAACTCAGACTCTAATTACAAAGGTCTTTTTAACCTTTTGAAAGGTTAGTTTCTCTAAAGCACTCAGTTACAAGCAAATTGGACATATTCACCCCCAAAAGCCTTATTTTTCCTCTCCATATTCAGTGGGAGTTTTTATTGGCTTGAAATATTAGTCCAATTGTCTTACCTCAACAAAGGGTGTACTCAAAGTAGAATGTTAATGAAAATGTACTTCAGAGGATGTGACATAGCTTGGATTTCTATAAATGAAGCTTGAGAATGAGTTAGGAGCAAAAACCAAATTGATTTGGGCTCAAATTTGTGCTGAATTTTTTTCAGTTCAGTTCTGTTTATTTTGTATAATACATGTGCAAATAGTTTTCATGTTTGTATACTTTTACATTCCTTTTTTCTTGACTCATAAATGATATAAAACATTCAGTGTATAAGACAGTTCCACCAGTATCCTTAACACCACACTCACTAGATTCAGGAAGTGCTAAACATTTTTAGGGAACATCTGTTTTTAGTGAGTCTATGCATCTATCTCAGCCAGCCTAAGATGGATTGATAGGATAGTCTGATGTCCAAGGGGCACAGTGTACAGGAAATTAGAACTATTTAAAGTTCCCTATTGTGTGTGTGTGCATACACATAATATGAGCTCATCATGTAAAATTAAGAAAATAGTAAAGATAAGTAAGTAGAAAATAATTTATCCATAATTCTGCCATCTAGAGATAGCAGCTATTAACATTTTGGCCCTCCCCCCATTCTTCTTTGTCCATTTTTAACAGTCATAATGATATTTTATACAATTATATTTTTTATTATATATGAAATTCTACATCCCAGTTTTTTATTTAATATTATAATATAAACATGTTTCCATATTTTTAAAAACTCTTTAAACCTACTTTATGTGACGGATATGATATGCCATTAATAAATACACCCTACTTTATTTGACAGTCACCCATATTTTGAATTTGAATGGTTTTTGGATTTTCATTCTTTCTTTATTGTAAGTAATGATGCTGTTAATAACATCTTTGTACAAAATATTTGTCTGAATTCCAGATTATTTTCCTAGGATATATTCCAATTAGTAGACTTAAAGGATTAAACAAAAAATATATAATTTTTTAAGCTCTTGCTTTCCAGAAAAATTTTCTAGTTTATCATCTCAGCCAGAGTTATGGAAGTGCTTATTTTCATTCATCTGTCCATTTAGAATTTTTTTTAAAAATTATGATACAGTTTGATCAATTTAACTTGACCTATTAACAAGGTAAGTATAATAACAATCATTCATAAAGATGTAGAAATTTTGCCCTAAAGTTTCATGTTGTTATTGATGAAAACATAACTTTTTAAATAAGAGAATTGGGTTTCAAGATAAAGATAAAAAACTTCAGATCTTCTCAAGTTAAAGATTTGAAGTGCTTAGCAATAAATCAGTGATTAGATCAATATAAATGAAGTGCATATTATTTAAAGATTTTTTCTCCAAAGTGTCCAGGTCTTAATACTACAGAAAGCTACAAATTTTAAACAAAATTTGTTTTCTTAGTATAATATGATATAGTTGTTAGCAATATAAACTTTCCAAAATTCAAAATGTTAAAGTCTCTTGTGCTACCTAGTATATAATATAGTCAAAGTCTTAGCACTACTACCAGAAATTGTGTTTTCAAATAACTTTTTTCTTTCACTCCCTGTTTTCCATTTCCCTGCCTCTTCCTTATCTCACCCTACCTATCACTAGACAAAATGAAGGGCTTCTGTCCCAGAGAGCAGTTGTTTCCAGAAATGAGATCAGTTTTAAATTCTCTTTTGCTAGGTGTAGCCAGCTGTAGTAAGTACAGTCGCTCAAACCTGTGTGTTTCTTCTTGCATAGCAAAGAGTTCTGCTTGCCCTGACTGATGTGTGAATTTATGGAAATCTGACTTTGTTTTTATATTAGATGAAAACACTAAGCACTGGATTCACATACTGGTTATTTCCAAAGCTCTTCTTCCAAAGGCTTTTTATTACCCTCACTAAAAGGCAGTAAAGTTTAAGATAAAAGGAAATCTACTAACTACCTAATCTTTTCTAACCTGCAACTACAAGAATGGGGTTTTGCTTATTGGAATGTTTTGTGTATTAGGACATTCTCATTTGGATATACCATCTAAATATGTCCATGATTTTTATATATGATGCTGCTTCCAATTTATACTTGAACCATAAACCCTAGGGATCTAAAATATGTCCCAAGGTGCCCCTGCCTCCCTCTTAACATATTCCTTTGTCTGTGAGGAAAATATCTGGCAGATTCCTTTAATTAGAAGAATACTTAAAATATGGCTGTCAAAAATACCTTTTAAGGAGTTAAAAATATGACTCTCACATAAATGGAAAATGAGCATGTGTCAAAGATTTATTTACCATATTTTGCTGTGTATAATGTGCACCCACGTTTTTGTGCACATTATACACAGGATTATTATACCCATAGTATGTAATCATTATACCCATGTATAATGCACAACTTTATATTTCCATCAAAAATTTGGGCAAAAAGTGCACATTATACATGGTTAAAAAACAGCAACTTATTAATGAGAAAACTAACAGAATAGGAAAGCTGTTCCAAGAGAATTCGAGAGAATACATTCAACCCACTGAAAGAGAAAATGCTGGAGCAAGATTACTTCATTAGATACAAAACCAGTTTATGTCCTACTGGGCAATACAACTATAACCATAATCTCTCCTACTAGATAAAAATTATTTGAATGGGACAACTATAATAGCACAATCAATAAAATATACTTTAAAAAATTATTTGCATTCTTTCAGACCAAAAAGCAAAAACAAAAAAACCTCTTGAATTAATGTCTAACTTAACATAATCTAGGTCCTAAGCAATGGTAAATGTAAGTTAAAGAATCAGATACTCCTGCATGGGTCTGTTAGGCAGTGCTCTGGGGTGATACTGGAAGAACTACAGTCATCCGTTGCTTTATTTCCAAGTTTTGGATAATTTTCTTAACAGTGTTTTCTACTAATTTCTTTGGAGTGTAGTAATTTTGTACTCTGGGAACTAAATGACCACAGGTAGTAACTTTCTCGTTTCCTTTAATAGACAATACACAGAGACCAGTCAACTGGACAGTACAGATGGAAACCAGTTGGAACCAGACAGCCGGGAGAGTAGCGAGCAGAGGCTCTTTTGGCATGAAGATTCAAAGCCTGGAACATTAGTCTGAACTGCAGCAGGACCTCTTGACCAAGCACTGCTTTCTCACACTAGTGTGCCTTGCAAAATGTGTTCGTCTTCCCAGAAGGCTGTTTGGCTTTAGAAACCTAAAGACATCAGAGGTTGAAGCGAGGACTCACATTGCCCCAAAAGTGAATCCCACACTAAGCTGCACAAAGCCCCTGCAGGACAACTTTCAAAGTCTGGATGCTAACCTAACAGAGCAAAAGGTCAGACCACAGGTTGAACCATTGCCAAGAGAGGACTTAATCTTTATCAATAGCGAGCACTTTTTAAGGAATAAACGTTGTTGAAGGCAAACCTCAAACCTGTGAAAAGTGCTTTCAGGATCTCCAAGAAGAAAAAAGGATGGAAAATTTCAGCGCCCAATTCAGAATGATGAAGGGAGGGAAGGCAGGACTCTCAACCATCAGAAGGTTTGGATTTGTGAGCTGACAAAGAATGATGCTGTTTCTGCACGGACATGAATAACTTAGACAGTATTGGAAAATTACTTGAAGAAAAGCTGGATTTTCATAAAGTTCTGAATGAGTGTAAATGTTTTTAGGATTTTATAAAGAGTGATGGTTTTCATAAGCACCGTGAAATGGGTTCTAGAAAGACTTATTGCCACAGCATCCTGTACCAAACTTTATGGTAGCAGATTGGGGAAAATGAAACAGCCCACCAAATAACTGACAAACTCTGCTTGCAAGATTTTCTAAGGTCCAATATCATTGAGCTCCATTTTTCTTTCTATGCCAGTGGCATGATGAGCTCTTGTTATTCAGGCTGTTAACTCTCTAGCTTGGCTGTCATTTGAAATGGCAAATTTGTTATGGAAAGTTTTCTAATCAAGAATTTGAAAAAGTATTTTAAGGTGTTATGGAAAGAACCCAAAACAAAATCAAGGAAAAAACACCTACATCATTTTAGATGATTTGTGTGCCTTAAAATGGTGACCATTGGAAAAGTAAGCAAATCGTCAGGAATCCACAGGTAACTACCAAGTCACCAAGTGACAAAAACAAGGTTAGTCGGTTACAAAAAAAAAAACCTCCAAGCTGCCGTAGATTTAATTATGAGGCTAAAACTACCTCATACTTTCCGCGGAAGAACTAATTAGCTATAGTTCATGGTTGAGTTTCTTTTTAAACAATTATTTCCATCCTTTTTGTCATCGTTCCTCTGCTTCAAAGTTCCATAAAAGGTGTTCCTTCCCCACTTTTATACAGGTTTCTTGTTTATATTGTAATTAGAGAAGTTTCTACACAACTGTTTTGGAACATTTCCTGTCTATATTCCAAAGCATGTTTATATACATAACGTTGATTTGTTAAACTGTTTCTTAGTCATTCGTATCATTAAAAATGACATTTGTGGGGGAAAATTTGGAACAAAAAAAGGACATGCAAAAAAATAACTTATTCCTATTGCATATTTGTGTAGCCTTCTAGAAACAGAAATACCCTTTTGCATATTCTTTTACTGTTCTGACTTTTTAAGACCTATTTTTTTTACGTAGGTCAATAAACTAAAAGTGTGCTACTGAAAATGTTTCTGTGTTCATTTATGTTGAGGGTTCATTCCAAGCAGTTTAAGGTACTCTACTTCAAGTAATCATGTTGGACAAGATTGCAGATTCTTAGTTATATAGTATTACCATGAGTTATTTTCAAGATGCAAGTGTTGTATATTTACGTATCTGAAAATCAGGGTGATCTTTTGATTAATGGTATGTTCTAGTTGACTTGGCAGTGTTTTTTCCTTCTTGGTGATGCATAAAATAATGCTGTGTCTTACAATAACGTGTTAAAATTGAGGGAATACAGTAGTTTATTGCCTCACTGATGTGAATTTTTAGGCTTTCTAATCTTGCAAATGTTATTTATTTTTGTAACATGATTCATCCTAGTTTTGCTGACAAACAGGTCTTTCAAATTCAGGAAAATATTTCATCTGACATCTTTTTATCCTGCAATGGGGGAAGGGGAGTTGGAAATGGAATGTAAGGAGATCTTAATATTTCTGAGCAAGAACCTCACATGGGAATGAATTTTCTATTTTTCTTTTATTTTATTTGTTTAAATATATTTTATTGCTTATGCTATTACAGTTGTCCCATTCCCCTACCCTTTATTTCCCTCTGCCCTGCATACCACCTCCCACCCACATTCCCCCACCTTAGTTCATGTCCGTGGGTCATACATATAAGTTCTTTGTCTTCTACATTTCCTATACTGTTCTTAACCTCCCCCTGTCTATTTTCTACCTACTATCTATGCTCCTTATTCTCTGTACCTTCCCTCTTCTCTCACCCTCCCACTTCCCTGCTGATAACCCTCCATGTGATCTCCATTTCTGTGATTCTGTTCCTGATCTACTTGTTTGCTTGGTTTGTTTTTGTTTCTTTAGTTTCGGTTGTTAATAACTTAGAGTTTGTTGTCATTTTACTGTACATGTTTTTTTATCTCCTTTTTCTTAGTAAGTCCGTTTAACATTTCATATAATAAGGGCTTGGTGATGATGAACTCCCTTAACTTGACCTTATCTGGGAAGCATTTTATCTGCCTTTCTATTCTAAGTGATAGCATTGCTGGATAAAGCAATCTTGGATGTAGGTCCTTGCTTTTCATGACTTGGAATACTTCTTTCCAGCCCCTTCTTGACTGGAAGGTCTCTTTTGAGAAGTCAGCTGACAGTCTGATGGGAACTCCTTTGTAGGTGACTGTCCCCTGATCCCTTGCTGCTCTAGAATTTTCTCCTTCATTTTAATCTTGGCAAATGTAATTATGATGTGCCTTGGTGTGTTCTACCTTGGGTCCAACTTCTTTGGGACTCTGAGTCCTGGACTTCCAGGAAGTCTATTTCCTTTGCCAGATTGGTAAAGTTCTCCTTCATTATTTGTTCAGATAAGTTTTCAATTTCTTGCTCTTTCTCTTCTCCTTCAGGTACCCCTATAATTCAGATGCTGGAACGTTTAAAAATGTCTGGAGGATCCTAAGCCTCTCCTCACTTTTTTGAATTCTTGTTTTTTCATTATGTTCTGGTTGAATGTTTCTTTCCTCCTTCTGGTACACGCTGTTGATTTGAGTCCCAGTTTCTTTCCTGTCACTGTTGGTTCCCTGTACATTTTCCTTTATTTCGCTTAGCAAAACCTTCATTTTTTCATCTAACTTGTGACTATATTCAACCAATTCTGTGAGCATCCTGATTACCAGTGTTTTGAACTGTGCATCTGATAGGTTGGCTATCTCTTCATCGCTTAGTTGTATTTTTTTTCTGGAGCTTTGATCTGTTCTTTCATTTGGGCCATTTTTTTTGTCTTGGCATGCCCATTATGTAGTAAGGGGTGGAGCCTTAGGTGTTCACCAGGGTGGGGCTACCCACATTGCTACGTTGTGATGTTGTATGTAGAAGACGGATCTAAGAGAGAACAATGCCACTTGCTCTGCTTTCTGCCAGCTTTCAGTCACTTCCCCGCTACCCATAATCAAATTGGGCCCTTCTGGTGTTGATTCCTGGGTGGGTGGGCTTGCATACATTCTAGGATCCTGTGGGTCTCTCCAATGAACTCGCCTGTGAGGCTGGGAGTTTCTCCCGCTGCCGCATCCCCCACAGGTGTTTTCAATCAGAAGTTTGAGGCTTTATTTCCCTGTACTAAAACTCTGGGTTACGTGGTCTGGCTCACGCCCCAGTTGTTTCTCCCAGTTTATCTGCACATGAATGTGGGACCGCCCAGGCCACAATCCACTGCTTCACCAGGTCCTCCAGCTGGTGCTTTGCTGCGAGTCCTCTCTGCCCAGCTACCCGTCTCTGCCCCTCCTACAGGTCTGGATGAATGTTTCTTCTTTGACTCCTTGGTTGTCAGACTTCCATACAGTTCTATTTTTCTGTCAGTGCTGGTTGTTTTTGTTTTTAAATTTGTTGTCCTTTTGGTTGTGCAAGGAGGCACAGTGTGTCTACCTACACCTCCATCTTTGCTGGAAGTCTCTGGAATGAATTTTCTTATTCATGAAATGGTATATGCTTAGAATTGCAAGTGTACTTTTAAAGAACAAATACAACCTGGCTCCTAAATGGGAAAAAAAAGGTGTAGAAATGAAAGCAGAGTGGGCCTGCTGTGTGAAAAACATTTCTCAATCACTTTATTGTTATGTTTATTAATAACCAAAAAGTGACAGAGGTACATTTGGAACATTTCATTCAACATGTAAATTTCCTTTTTTTATTACAAATATACTCATGGTAAAAATTTTAAACACAAAGCAAATTTATAAAATAAAAACATAATTGTGCTCTATAAGGTGAATGTTATCAGATATAACAATTTATTGTATATTAAGATTTTTCCATGCATATAATATTTTTGTTTAAAATGCAGCAGCATATAACAAGTACAGTATTACAACTTTTTTTCCACTAACACATCTTTGGCCTCACTCTGTATCAACATATATATCAATCTTACCTTATAAAAGTTTGTGTTATGTTTTACAAGGTAGATTTAAAAATTGCTTCACCTTCCTTGTATCTTAATTTTTTCTATAGTTAAGTAAATTCTTCAAAATTCTTTCTAATATTTATAAAAGCTTAGTATTATGCATAATAATAATTCCAGAATTGTTTTAAATTAGTAGTTTGGCCCATTCTTAGGAAAAATCATTCAAACTAAAGACTTTCCCCTCAAATGTCAGTCCTTAAGAACTTTAATAATTAGAATAATAACTTTCCTCAGTAAAAAAAGTTTGGTTTATGGACTTCCGGCCAAGATGGAGGCATAGGTGGACACACTGTGCCTCCTTGCACAACCAAAATTAAGGACAACAAAGATTTAAAAACGAGGACAACCAGAACTGATAGAAAGTTGAGCTGTGTGGAAGTCCGACAACCATTGTCCAGACCGGTAAAAGGGGTGGAGGTTGGCGGCCCTGGGCACTCAGGCAGCAGCGGTTGGCAGATCCCAGGCGCGCAGGTGGCGGGTGGTGGACCCTGGGCAAAGGGTGGCAACGGTGCAGACCTAGTAAGGCCGTGCAAGGCAGCTGGCTGACCAGGTGATCCCACATCCGTGCACAGATGATCCAAGTGAAGGGGAAGCAGTGGAAGGGACTGGAATCCCAGAGAGAGTGGAGGAAGCGCCATTGTTCCCTCTGGACCCCACCCCCACATCCAGCATCACTACCCAGCCACTGAGCTGCCCCACCCTGGGGAACACCTAAGGCTCTGCCCCTCACTACATAACAGCCATGACCAGACCAAAAAAAAAAAACCAAAATGGCTCAAATGAGAGAACAAATCAAAGCCCCAGAGCCAATTCATCTAAGTGACAAAGAGATAGCCAACCTATCAGATGCACAGTTCAAAGCCCTGGTGATCAGGGTGCTCACAGAATTGGTTGATTTTGCTTACAAATTAGAGGAAAAAAATGAAGGCTACAATAAGTGAAATGAAGGAAAATGTACAGAGAACCAATAAAAATGGGAGGAAAACTGGGAAGCAAATCAATGGAGTGGACCAGAAGGAAGGAAGAAACAAGAATTTGAAAAAATGAGAAGAAGCTTAGGAACCTCCAGGGCATCTTTAAACGTCCCAACATCCAAATTATAGGGGTACCAGAAGGGGAAGAGGAAGAGCAACAAGTGGAAAACTTATTTGAACAAATAATAAAGGAGAACTTCCCCAATCTGGCAAAGATAATAGACTTCCAGGAAGTCCAGGAAGCTCAGAGAATCCCAAAGAAGTTGGACCCAAGGAGGAACACACCAAGGCACATCATAATTACATTAGCCAAGATTAAAATGAAGGAGAGAATTCTAGAAGCACCAAGGGATAAGGGGACAGTTGCCTACAAAGGAGTTCCCATCAGACTGTCAGCTGATTTCTCAAAAGAGACCTTCCAGTCAAGAAGGGGCTGGAAAGAAGTATTCCAAGCCAAGAAAGGCAAGGACCTACATCCAAGATTGCTCTATCCAGCAAAGCTGTCATTTAGAATGGAAGGGAAGATAAAGTGCTTCTCAGATAAGGTCAAGTTAAAGGAGTTCATCATCACCAAGCCTTTATTATATGAAATGTTAAATGAGCTTATCTAAGAAAAAAAATATGACAGTAAAAAAGACAGCAAACTCACAGATATTAACCACCACACCTAAAACAAAAGCAAACTAAGCAAACCAGAACAGGAACAGAAATGGAGATCACATGGAGGGTTAGCAACAAGGGAGTGGGAGGAGGAGAGGAGGGAAAAGGTACAGAGAATCAGTAGCATAGACAGTAGGTAGAAAATAGACAGGGGGAGGGGCAACAATAGTGTGGGAAATGTAGAAGCTAAAGAACTTATGACACATGGACATGAACTAAAGGAGGGAATGTGGGTGGGAGGGGGTGTGCAGGATGGAGGGGAATTAAGGGGGGGAAATGGGACAACTGTAATAGTATAATCAATAAAATATATTTTTTTAAAAGTTTGGTTTATTTTCTAGAGTAGCACTTCTCAAACTATCAGTTATGAAAGACCAATTCTTAAATATTTCAATCATTGCAGGTCTATAGTTTTTTAAAATAAAGGTGAATTACTAAGGTAAAAAGTTATTTTTAAAAATTAATTGCTAAATAGGGGAACTAAACATAGAAAAATATACACTTCTATTTATTGGTCGACTCTTTGACATAAAATTACTCTGCCAGGTTTCAAAGGCTGACCTCAGTTTCTATACTTACCTTGTCCCAAGTTGCAGTAACTAAATTGCTAGACAACCCTTTGAGTAGCACTGACCTGGGGCTATATCAGAGAAGGTGCTATTATCCACACTTGTTAATAAGGCAAGTCATTCATCCCCTGTTATCTCACAGGGCGTGGAGGTGCAGTCTGTTTCCAAAGAGAAAGATCTTAACACATACATGGAGTCCACCTTGTGGTGCAAAGAAGATGATGCAAAACTAAGTCATCTTCCAGCTCAAAGTGTGTAAATCTCTCTTCTGAATTCCCATAGGTCTTTCCTACCATTCTGCCTTCTCTCCACCCCCATCCGTATGCAACCCTGGAGTAGAAAAAAGAAAAGTGAGTCCTGCAGAAGTGAGTTAGCATTTGTTAATTATAATTCAGTGTGTGCCAGACCACTGTGCTGAAGTGCTTTACAAGTTATTTGTTCATTTACTCCCCACAACAGCTCAATGGGGAATATAGTGCCATTATCTTCATTTTACAGATAAAGAATCTGAGCATTAGAAAGGTCAAGTAATTTGCCTGAAGTTATACAGCTGTGAGGAGAAAAGCGGGAAATAGATCCTGAGTATTCAAATTCCAAATCCTGAACTGCCTGCTCCATGAACAATTTCTCTACAGTAGGAGTAGCAGACAATATTTTAAAAAATATATTAATGAAAATTTGAGTGAATACATGATAAACTCAGCTTTCCTCGCTTATTACTTTCTAGAGATAATGGGCCTAATTTGCTTCCATTTAACAGAGGTGCAAAGCCTCAGTCCAAACCAGGTCAAGATAACCATTATCTAGGGTATCACCTAGGCTTGGGCGGTTGCCCACTAGGCCACATTATTTATTGCTTTGTGAGCTTATCAGGGGATGAAGAACATTTCTTTTTTTTTAAGTCACCCTTTTACATTTTTTTTAATTTTAATTGTTGTTCTTGTACAGTTTTCTGTCTTTTACTCCCATCCCAGCCCACCACCCCAACCCTTCCTACCTCCCTCCCATATCCACCCCCCCTAGTTTTTGTCCATGTGTCTTTCATACTTGTTGCTCCCAACCCTTCCCCTTTTCCCCTGAAATTCCCTCCCCTCTCCCCTCTGGTGACTGTCAGCCTGTTCTCAATTTCAGTGTCTTTGGTTATATTATGCTTAAATTGTTTTCTCATTAATAGAATGTCTCACACCAATAAATATGTGTGTTACAATGCCAGATAGATATAATAAACTAAATATTCATCGGCAGCACTGAAAATATGTGTTGATCCACCCCCATTTCTGATTGCTCAGGGCAGTATAGTAATATGAAGTTTATAGGCTCTTTTCTCAACGCCTTGAGCAGTCCTCTCGGAATTCAGCTCTGTTAGATGTATGTGCTGTAAGCTTTACACTTTGATTCCCTTTGGGAAGTATGAATCTAAAATCAGTCTCCCATTATAATCTGAACTCACTGCCAGAAAGACCTTAAAACACTTTCATCTTCTTCTACCTTTGGTGATTCATTGAAAGAGTCTTCCCTGCAACAGAAAATAAGAAACATGCACCAAGATTAATTTTGGCAACAATTACCTGATTCTTAACATTAACACACATATAAACACATTTTCTCCATTTCTTTTTGCTTTTGAATATCAGAAGCCTTGATTAAAAACTGTACTACTGGGACTGGAAGCAGGTAAAAGTTGACTTGACTTCAGAGTTTTAGAAAATTATCCCTTCTTGAGTGCTTGTAACACTCATGAACTACCAAGGTTAAAAAGGTGTGCGATTTTCACTAGGGCTGTACCACTGTCTCTGGGCATTAGGAAATGTGTTGCTGTGTTTTGGAATCTCCTAGTGATTTGGAAGGAGTTATTACTGGCATTTAGGAACCAGGGACATTAACCATACTGCAAGGCATGGGATGCCCCCCACAGCAAATAGTTGTTGACCCCAATGTGACCCCACTGAAAAATCCTGGGTGACTTATGTAGGAAAAGGTGTTTGTTAGATCCATCTCTGTGTGTTGTCTTCCAGTGTTTGAAGCAGAGATTTCTCAGTTTCAGGAGGAAAGGGGAAGTGAAGGAGACAATTGTTTTCTGAGGGTGAGGGAAAGATTGCAGGTCATTTTAAAAAAACATATATCCAACTAATAATTGGAACCAACAACTATTTATCAGTCAGTCGCTGTCCTTCCTAGGCAGTGAGGATAGAATGCTTCCCTGAAGCTGACAGCCCAAGGAGGGAGAAACAAAAGTGAACAATTTAAATAATTTAAAATGATCATTAGTCCTTCGAAAGCCAAGAGTCGTGAGAGAAGAAAGAAGATATGGATAACACCTGGATTGGCGGGACACATGGGGCCCCTTGGGGTGGTGATGCTTAAGCATAAACTTCAGGATAGGTAAGAGAGGATCCAGTTAAGCAAAAAGGGAAAGAAGCTCTCTTGGGGCTAAGAAAATGGCATAATGGCATTATGACTTTCACCAAGGCCCTAAAGCTAGGAGAGGCTTAGCCAGTTTTAGAATCTATAAGAACAGAAAAGATTATTCCAGGAGTAAACAAATAAAGGGAATAAGAAAGAAAGGTGGGCACCGTTGTTGAGCTCTCATCATATCCCAACAATGGGACTCTGTACTATTGCACATCACTTCATTTAATTCTTCCTACAGCTGAGTACCAGAGGTGGTCCTTCTCCCAGAAAAGCATATAAAGAGAGAGGATCAAAAGGTCACCATGGCCTCAGTTACATGAACTTGCAGTAAATTGTAAAGCTAATATTCAAACTTACGTCCGTCTGATTCCAAATCTCGTGCTTTTTATTAACCATGACATCATAAAAAGCAATTGCTCACCTAGCACCTCTTAAGTGGAAATCAAAGAAAATGAAAAGGGAAGGGAAGAAGCAAACAAAAGTGTCAGCCTAGGGAGGAAAGAAGAGGGAGGGAGGGCCTAGGGTGGGTGGGAAATCAGACTGGCATGGTGAAAGTAACCAGGGAAAAGGCAACTTACAGTCAGCTGGGCTCTGCGCATTCCCAGGCTGCAAATTCAACAATTCAGACACTTCTGATCAGGGCATAGCTGGAAGATATACCTAATGAAGGGCCAGTTAACAGCCAACCAGGCTTAACTTACCTTTCCGAAAAGGGTGGAGAAAAGAGCAACGGCATTTGAGGAATGTGCTCTCAAAAGGCTCCCCATTCAAGATCAGACTAGTAGAAGTGCAGCTTTCCACCTCCGGCCCCTCCCAACACAAACACCAAACTTCTCCCAGAGAACCATTCTTTATGGTGTCCTCCTCTCATTTTCAAAAGAAAATGGGCTCTATAAGGAAAAGAGATCAAAGAATAGGAAGCCAGAGTGAGAAAGCTCTCATTAGGGATACCCTCAAGCCAGATTGGGAGGGGCATTCCCCAAGCCCTTCAATTACCATGGAAGGAGCCTTTCTGGGAGCCGATAGTGGGTGTCTGGGCAGACACCACCACCTTTTTAAAGCAGTGGTTAAATGTGTGGGCTTTGAAGTCCGGATGGACCTGGAGACAGGCTGCCAGGCTCAGAATTAACCCCAGCTTTCTCATCATTGCTGGTTGTATTAACTAGCGTAAGTTTTCTAAACTCCCTGGGCCTTGGTTTCCAGTATATATTACACAAAGGTATTTTGTGGGCTGAACAAGATAATGCACATAAACAGCTCAGCAAACCATCTTGTCCCTGACACATGCTTCATAATATGTTATTTCCTGGGAAAAAGCTGGTAAGTGATGTTGACTATTCAACGAGATCTAGAAAGTGGGGGTTCTGAGGATTTGCACAGTTTAGCCACTGAAATGGAAACACTATTGGAATAGCTTATCATTGTCAAGGGCTGATTACTTCTCAGGCAATGTCATGGGCACTTGGGATATTTTTTTTCTTGTTTAACCCTTAGAGCAACTTTGTAATCATTAATTCCAAAGGAAATCTCAGCGAGATGAGGTAGTTTGCCTAAGTTACATATCTAGAAGAGACCCAGGTCTAAACTGCAATTCACAACTGCATAAAACAGAAGTTTTGTAAAGTATGAAGTTGGCCACTCTGGGGTCCACTATGGAAGGAGGCTACACCAAGTAGTCAAGCCAAGTTAAGCTGTGTTTCTGACCCTTCAGTCAGAGCTCTCGTGCAAGGCAGAGACTTAGGGCGAAGTACACTTGCAAGAGCCTGAGAGTGAGCGCCTCACTCGCCATCAGATGGGCATCCTGATGGCCTCACTTGCTTTATGGCTCGAGAGCTGCTGTCTACCTCGTATGACTAAAAATGCAAGCAAGACAGCTAGCAGGGTGGCCAGATTTAGCAAATGAAAATATAGGATGTGCAGTTATATTTGTAAAATAACTCAAATATTATTTTTTTTTTGTAATTTTTTAAAGCCAAATACAGGACATTTAGGGCATCCTGAAAAAAAAAAATCAGTAAGAGACACCAAACAAAATCAATAAATACAGAACATGTCCTATAGATACAAGATACCTGCCAACCTTACTTGCCAGACCTCTGCCCATGAGCAAGTAGGACAATAGTAGATGCTTGAGGCCATTTTTGTCTTGGTATTAGGAGGATTCATGCCACATCCTCCCTATCCAAGGAGAGATTGTTCCTGCTCAATCCGGAGCCTTTCTTCACACCAGAAACCTTCTAGGTCAGACCCAGTTTGTTCTGTACGCATGCACAGATGTGTGGAAGGTCTTCTAGAAGAACATGTTGAGAAAACCATTCTTTCCCAAAACGTGATTTTCTCTGGCCTGGAATTTTGGTTATTTACAAAATTAGTCAATGAGGTCCCCTAGAGGCCTACTTGGGTTATTGCAAGCAGGAGGTCTGATACTGAATTGAAATACGATGTGTACAATGTTTCAAGAACTCTGCTGGAAAAAAAATTGATTTTCAATGCCTGACATCTTGATTTATTAGCTGTGACTTCTTGGGGAAGTTGTTCAAATTTTTTACGTATCATTTTTCTATAAATAGAAATAACAATTGTAACAATCTCTCAGAATTATAAAATTCAATGAAACTATGCACTTGAGGTAAGTACAATGCCTGGGACACAGTAAGCCCTTATAAATGCTTGTTGACGTTATTGTTCCTAATGTGACCCTGTGAAAATGGGGGATATAAGAGTTCTTATTAATAATATTTAATTACTATTAAATATTAACAAAATTTAAATAGTAGTATCAATATTTGACACTCAGTACCAGGGCTAGATTGGGGTGAAATGAGTGGATTATTTACTCAGGTGCAAAATGTAAGGGGGCACCAGGAAACCCAGCTGACAGTGTGCAGTCTTAAAATATTAAAGTGCAAAAAAAATCAATGATGAACATAAATATCAAAAATTTAAGTAATAACTAGATTAATATTATTGGTTTTTCCTGTTGACTGAGGCTCCAGTATGGCTTGGCACTGCATTGTACTATGCTGACACGATCCTAACGACTGGGGAAGGCAAATGTTGCGTATACCCATTTTACAGATGCGAGAAAGGAAGCTCCGAGGAACTGCTCAGAAACACTGCCCAGGGCCACATCATCAAGTGTAGGGCCAGAAATTGTCCCCATATTGGAATAGTTCTAAAGCTTATGTCTTGTCCTTTCTCTCCATTCATATGTCACATTCACAAAGTGATGTAAACTAAATTTTTTCCACCCCAGGGTATAATTTAATACTTGTGCTGTATTTAGACTTGCCAGATTTACCAAAGAAAAGTGAAGAGTACTCATTTAAATCTGAAGTTGAGAAAACACAAGTAATTTTTAGTATATGGATATCACATTCACATTCTTTATTTTATAGGACAATCCTCCTGCACGCCCCATTACCAAGGCAACCAGACAATTTAGTAAAGGAAGCTCACAATTTCAAAATGTAACAGATCCACTGGATTAAGCCTGCTTTTTCTGTTCTATGCACAGACCAGGAATAAAATGGCTTCAAAAGAGTAACAAGGGCCAAAAAAAATATGTAGAAAACTGGCTTAGTGTTTTAGGCTTAAAAGCAATGGGACAGTTTGAGTTTCATCTGGCTTTACCAAAGCCCATTTTTGGCCATTCCTGAGATGCTCTGGGACAAGAAATTACAAGCCTGAGTTGGATTAAAATGAAGAAAATGCTTTAGGTGTTCTATGTTGCATGTCTTGCAAATGTTATTTTGAGATCTCCAGCTCTGGGCAACGTAAATTATTTCTTTGGCAGAACAATATTCTGAATTCCAAAGATTTGCTTTCATTCACAGTGCAATGAAAATGATTAAGCCCATATGAAATTCAGCCTTTAAAAATACTGGTAACCATGTTGCCCACCTGGAACTGAAACATTAGCAAATCTTAGCTCCTTGGAGCTAAGCAAATTAAATATATTGTCAGCAATTATTTCTTTTAATAATGTTGCTGCATACAGATGGAGAAGGAGAAAATATTGAGAAGCTAACCTGACTTTAAGTACTATTTGAAGAATTGGGGGTTTTCTTGTTTAAAAGATTTATCTTTTTTAAGATTATTTTTAGAGAGAGGGGAAGGAAGGGAGAAAGAGGGAGAGAAACATCAATGTGTGGTTGCCTCTCATGCACCCCCTACTGGGGACCTGACCTGCAACCCAGGCGTGTGCCCTGACTGGGAATTGAACTGGCAACCCTTTAGTTTTCAGGCTGGCACTCAATTCACTGAGCCACACCATCCAGGACAAAAGATTTATTTTTTAATTATAATTTATTGATTATGCTATTACAGTTATCCTGATTTTCCCCTCTCTGCCCTACCTCCACTGAGGAACCCCACTCCCACAGGCAATTCTCCCATTGTTCATGTCCATTGTTTATACATATAAGTTCTTTGTCTACTCCATTTCTTATACTTCACTTTACATCCCCATTGCTATTCTATAACTACCTATGTGTACTTCTTAATCCCCTCACCTCTTCACTTACTCCTCCATATCCTCCTTCCAACTGCAAAACACTCTCTGTCTCCATGATTTTGTCTCTGTTCTTGTTTGCTTATTTTATTTTTTAGATTAATTCTTGATAGATTTATATCTTTTGCTATTTTATTGTTCATAGTTTTGATCTTCTTTTTCTTAAATAAGTCCCTTTAACATTCATATAATAATGGTTTGGTGATGATTAACTCCTTTAGTTTTTTCTTGTCTGGGAAGCTCTTTATCTGCCATTTGATTCTAAATTATATCTTTCCTGGGTAGAGCAATCTTGGCAGCAGGTCCCTGCTTTTCATGACTTTGAATATTTCTTGCATATCCCTTCTAGCCTGCAAAGTATCTTTTGACAAATCAGCTGACAGTCTTATGGAAATTCCTTGTGGGTAACTAGCTTCTTTTGTTGCTTTTAAGATTTTCTCTTTCCCTTTAACCTTTGACATTTTAATTACAATGTGTCTTGGGGTGGGTCTCTTTGTATCCATCTTGTTTGGGCCTCTCTGTGCTGTCTGGACGTGCATGTCTATTTCCTTCGCCAAATGAGAAAGGTTTTTTTCATTGTTTTTTTCAAATAGATTTCCAATTTCTTGCTCTTTCTCTTCTCCTTCTGGCCCCCCTATAATACAAATGTTGAAACACTTAACATTGTCCCACAGGCTGCTTATACTATGCTCATTTTTTTTGGATTCTTTTTTCTTCTTGTTGTTCTGATTGGTTGTTTTTTGCTTCCTTATGTTTCACATCATTGATTTGATTCTTGGCTCCATCTGCTCTACAGTTGTTTCCCTGTAAATTGTTCTTTATTTTAATTAGTGTATCCTTCATTTCTGACTAAATCTTTTTTATGCTGTTGAGGCCTTCACTAAGTTCCTTGAGCATCCTTATAACCAGTGTTTTGAACTCTGCATTAGAGAGATTGCTTATCTCCATTTTGTTTAGCTTTTTTTTTTTTTCCTGGAGTTTTGATTAGTTCTTTCATTTGGGCCATGTTTCTTTGTCTCCTCATTTTGGCAGCCTTCCTGTGTTTGTTTTTATGTATTAGGTAGAGCTGCTTTGACTCCATGTCTTGGTAGTATGGCCTAATGTAGTAGGTGTCTTGCAGGGTCCAGTGGCACAGCTTTCCCTTTCACCCAAGCTGGTAGTTTAGGTGCACCCTTTGTGTGGGCTGAGTACACCCTCCTCTTGTAGTTGAGACTTGGTTGCTGTTGGCAGATCAATGGAAGGGATTTACCCAGGCCAATCATCTGCAAAGATTCACTATGACCACTTACCACCAAACTCCACCCTCCGTGGAGGATCTGCTGTGCAGGCACAAGGTGGTGGTGCTCCATTGTGATCTGTACTTAACCACTGGGTGCACTGGCCCTGGATTTTCCCAGATGGTGCTGGCCAAGGTCAACCCAGATCTGTTGATCAACCCACCTTTCTTGAACAATAAAGCAATCTGAGATGGCTTCTACTTGTGCTGGGTTTGGAGATTCCCAGGCAAAGAAAAGCTATGAATCTAGGCTGGTTGTTTCTAGTGCCAGGCCCGGGGCTCACTGAAGCCAGCTTTGGCTTGTTAGAGAGGACTTAGGAAGTTGAGCCAAGACCAGTCATTCATATGGAAAAGCAGCTCAGGTAGGCCCATAAATTGGGTGGGGTGGAGTCTCTGGGGATCTCCAAGGCAGGTCAAACAGTGTTATCCAGGTTGATGGGGTCAGATATGGCACCAGCTTGCTGGCTCTGTGGCTTTTATAAAAGGGACAATGGCCTCTGCTTACCTTGATGCTAGACATTTCAGTTTCTCCCTGTACACCACTGGTGCATTTTAAGCTGCTACCCTAGTGCTAGAGCCCAGAGGGAGTGAGTCTGAGTAGGCGAATCCATGTGTGGGTTCTTTAAGAGGAACTGCTTGGGGCTCCATAAGTTTCTTCCACTAACTCAATCCCTGCTGGTTTTTGCCGCCAGAAGTTATGGGAACTTATCTTCCTGGTCCTGGAACCCTGGCTGCGGGGCCTGGTGTGGGGCTGAGACTCCTTGCTGCTTAGATACCCCTCTGAAATTTGTATCCATGACATGTGGACGAGGGACCAGTCCATTCCATGTCCTGTGTCCCTCCTACCACCCTGGATGGATGTGGTTTCTTTAATTCCTCAGTTGTCAGACTTCCATTCAACTTGATTTCTGACAGTTCTGAAAGATGGTTGTTCTATAGCTGTTATTTTATGTGGTTTTTTGAAGAGGTGAGCTGTGTCTGCCTATGTCACCATCTTGACTGGAAGTCCAGTAGGAATTAGGTTTTTATTTATATAAGAATGAATCATTAAAACATGTATTTTTAGGAAATTGCAAGATTTGGACAACCATTTCAATTTCCAATCCATACCCACCTATCCAGTAAAATTTTCCTACATCCCTTTGAGACAAATGGATCCTTCTCAGAGTACTGTTTAACACTTCACATGATCCCCCAGTTTCTGGATTACTGGTGTTTGTGTATGTGCACACTTATGCTTACCCTCCACCTGTGAGCTCTTAGAAATCAGGGACCATGTTTATTTAAATATGTGTTCCATTTAGGATCTAAACTAACTTCTTGTCCAGCAAGTGCTTGTGGAGTTGCAGAGTATATACATAACTATTTAGTTTACTAGGGCTACTGTAAAGAAAGAACCACAGACTATGTGACTTAAAAACAGAATATTTTGTCTCAGTTTTGGAGTCCAACTGCAAAGCATGGGCAGGGTTGGTTTTTCTGAGGTTTGAAGAAGAGTCTGTTCCCTGTCTCTCCCCTGGCTTCTGAAGGTTGGCTGGCAATCCCTGGCATTCCTTACCTGCAGAAGCATCACCCTGCTGTCTGCCTTCCTCTTCCCATGGCAGTCTCCCTGTGTGCATGTTGCTATGTCCAAGTGTACTTTTTCTCTAAGGATCCCAGTCATATTAATTTAACTCACCTAAACTTGATTACATCTGTCAAGACCCAATTTTCCAAATAAGGTTACATTCACAGGTACTGAGGGCTAGGACTACAACATGTCTGGTTTTGGGGGGGGTGGGTTTTTGGGGTTTTTGTGGAGGGTTTTTTTGGTACAATTCAACTCATAACATCTACCAAATGAAGAAGAAAAATCACCCAAATCCAAAGGATGTGTCTTTTGAGGTTTGAATAAAATAGAATTATATATTAACAGTCTCTGGTTATAAAAAATATCTACACAGCAAAAATGCCTCAACATCAGGATGTTGATTGTCGAGAAAAGAGTATTGATCGCACCAAATCTACTGAGTCGGAGTCAATTCAGGATCTTGAGCTGGTGCTCAGGCATATTAAAGTTTAAGAAGCCTTGCTCTGTCATTTTGCCTCATTTCACCCAAAATAGTAAAGTAATTATTAAGAAGGCGCACTCACTCCCCACTCCTTATGTTCCCATAGAGGGACTTAAGGTAGACCCGTGTATGTTACATCCATCCAGGAAGCCTTAAAAAAAGACGTGCTGATGCCCAGCCCTACAATGGACCAACTAAAGCAGACTGTCCAAGGGTAAACCCAATCATTGACTTTCATTAAGTACTCAGGTGATGTTAATAGACAGCACAGCATGGGAAATGCGAACCACTGAGCCAGGCCTGGCCTCTCCCCACCTCTTCCTCACTATTATCAAGGAACCCTCGTCCTTTTTCAGTACGCTTGCCTGGAAAAAGGGGGAACAGTCAACTCCCCACAGCCTTGGGGTAAACTTAGCATGGAGGTTTCTACAAGCAAAATGCAGAGAGTCCTGCGATTGTCTGAGCTACTTGTGGAATTCCAGGGAGTGTCGATTAACCCAAGCCCCATGCATCAACTGGGACCTTAATAACATGGGAGTTCTGATTCAGGAGGTCCGGGGTGGTGGTGGAAAACCTGCATTTGGAATGTCCTTCCAGGGCATGCCTATGTTCTTGTCCTTGGTTCACACTTAAAGTAACAAGGAGCTGGCAATAAACCATCCCTTCTGACCCAGTTTTATCCCTATACATACCGGGTTGGCCAAAAATTCTGTATGTTTTTTTCTGTAAAATACAAGATGCATTTCTCATTTTCAGCAATAACTTTATTGAATTGGATATTTTGAGTATGTCAGCTATCTCCTATGTGGTGTAATGTTGATTGTTCTCAATTAATGTCCCAATTTGATCCCTGTCAACTTCAACTGATCCACCCAACAATGAAACTTTGCAAGCAACTTTTGGCATGTTCACTCAGCCACAGCACCTTCTCCATACACAGCACAAATATTTTTTTGCATTTCATTTGCATTTTTACCTTTCTTGAAATAATATAGCATAATATGCCTAAAATATTACATATTTTCTTCCATCTTCAACATAAAAATAGCTACACAAAAATTCACCAGTTTTGATAAGTGTTTTAAAATGCACGCTAATATGACAGCTGTCACAATACAATCCATTGAAATTGTTTCGAATGAAGTTAAAGACAACCAAGCACCACTAGAACCATCTTACAGGAAAAAAAAATGAACTTTTTGGCCAACCCAATACTATACATGCATTAGTCTTCATATTACACCTGTGTCCTTTTTCTGAAATTGAGTGAAAGAGGCATATTATTTATTTGAGAAACCATAAAATTCCAGCACCCTAACTGGTCCCTTCCTCTATACTGACTCACAAATGCTAATGTAACACTGTATAGTAACTCTTCCAGGATACTGCTGCCCAGGAGACAGTGATTCCTCTATGAAGTATTCCCTCACAGTCACAAGGGACCCCACTCTCCACTGTCCAGTCTTAAAGTTGATATATATAGCGCAGAGGCTCTGGAGTCAGGCGGTGTGGGTTAAAAACCTAGCTTTACTGGCTGTGTGACCTTGGGAAGGTCACTAGGTATCTGTAGGGTAAGTGGAGGCAGTCTGGCTTCCTCACCCAGGTGTCTGGGTAACTAAGGGAAGCAGTGTTGCCATAACTTTGAATGGGCCTGATAAGTAGTGTTCTCATAGCCGTGAGACTGAGTCCGATAAACTGTTCCCGTAACATGAAGTGGGCTCGCATGTGCAGAATTATGCTATGTTGTATAATTTTCTGGCTTGAAGCTGGCTTTGTTTGTTCTAGTATTTAAAAGGGACTAGGGACTCCCTGCTGAGTGCTATGACATGCACCACACTGGGGAGCAAGGGCCACACTGTGTGCCATGCAGAGGGGACAGGTAACATGCAGGCACATGCAGGGAAACATGCAGCATGCAGAGTGCGTGGCTCACCCACCCGTGAATCTAAAGGCATGTCAGACATCCCCACAGCTCCGTCAACGTTCTTCCACCTGCCCGAATACCATGAACCTGTCAGGCCTTGAACAGGTGCGGCACAGCATCTCTAAGCCCTCATTCTCTCCCCTCACTTCAAAGGGTTGATTTGCAGATTAGAGGAGATAATGTGTATAAAATGCACAGTATAGTGACAGGCTCGCAGAAAACATTTGTTGCATGTTAGTGGTGGTTTTGTTATGATCTGACCCATTTTGGTAGAGGTGATGAATCCGGGAGTGTGTGTCTCACCCAAGCTAGGGCAATTACCTTGGCTCCTAAGAATTTTGAATTGGGAAATGAAAGCTTTAGAGATCAGGCAACGTCAAAGTAGCAGAGAAACTGTCAGAGGACCAGTAGTATTAGCATAACCTGGCAGCTTCTTACATGAGACACAATCTCAGGTTTCATCTGAGACCTACTGAATAAGGATGCATCTTTAACAAGGTGTACAGCACAGCTTGAGACACATTAAAGGAAAGTCTGCTGTCTTCTACAAGGTAACCTTCGCATCTTCGTAACTGCGTATACAAATGCAGATTCTTAGGAAATATCCTCAACTAACCCCTTATACTTTTTTAAGCTTGAATTAGCTCTACTTAGATTGTGCTACTTGTCACCCCAAGAAATCTCAAGATGCTATAGCTTTCCCACCATATCCTGTAACAAAGACCAAACTAGAATTGGAGGAGGTTCTAAACACAGCCCATAAGGTGAAAATTGTGTCTGGTGAAAAGTGTTGCCAACCCTGGAATGTGTGGGTCAGTTGGTTGGAGAATTATCCCATAACCGAAAGGTTGTGGGTTTGATTCCCGGTCAGGGAACATGCTTAGGTTGCCATTTTGATCCCTGATCGGATCATGTACAATCCCTGGTCCAAGCATGTATGGGAAGCAACCAATCAATGTTTCTCACATAGATATTTGTTTCTCTCCCTTTCTCTCTCTCTCTCTAAAAGCAATAAAAGATGTCTACATGTGAGGATACAAAAATTTTAATAAATAAATAAAATGCTGCCAGAAGATTCATTAGAAATGAACCACATGAAAAGTGATATGCCATCTTTCAGTAAGGCCAACATTACGTGGTCGACTGGAATACATGAATACTTCTCCACTTGAGACCCAGATGAACGAACTAGTAGCTTGTATTTCATGGCCAGTTTATATAAAGAATGCTTATTTTTAAACCCAAGATTCCTGTTCCTGTACAACAGATCACTCTATGGAAAATAGATGCATATTTCCAGTTCACTTTGGGATACAAGCTCATTGAGTGAAAGGGCAATCAGAATCACTTACACAATTTAAAGTATTTCTCATTCTCTCTCTCTCTATCTGGCATTTAAAGTTCACTTTTCACAAATTAAATGTGAGCATGTTGTGACTCTAGGTTTGTTCTCAAATCTTTTGTATAGCACACACTCCAACTCAAGCATTTTGGGCAACCACTAGAAAGTATTAAAGGCTCTATGAGCTATAAACAAACCAGCAAGAATTATCACATGACCACTACTGTGGCATAATGATGCTCATCTCTAGAAGCACCCACAGTTACGGCACTCTTCCTTCCCCTCCAGCTTGATGCTCGCTGCTCCTCTCCTAACAATTGTAGCCCAACTTCGGCTGAGTCATCACAACAAGTATCACCATCTGAAAAGTTTTGCTGTAAACCATGTGTGCTTAGTCCTAGAAAATGTAAGTTCTATATATTGATTAAAATTTAGTGACACAGATTGGAGTGTTTAGGTTTCTAGTCACTAAAAGTACGAATAATAAAAAAGTCCACACTTTACTAACATTCATCTTCTAACACGGTCTTCACACAGTCCATCCTCTGCTTTAGAATGTTTCTCATGCTACAATGTGGATAAATCTTGAAAACATTGTGCTAAGTGAAATAAGCCAGACAGAGAAGGACAAATACTGTATGATTCCACTTACATGAAATGTCTAGAAGAGGCAACTTCATAAAAACAGCAGGAGGCTAGAGTCAACTAGGGCTGAGTAGAGCAGGAGAACGGAGCTATGGCTTAGTAGCCAAGGAGTTTCTGTTTAGAGTGATGAGAAAGTTTTGGAAACAAATAGTGATGATGGTTGCATTATTTTATAAAGGTAACTGATGCCACTAAATTGCTATTTTAAAATAGTTAAAATGGCAAATTTTATGTAACACATCTTTTGCAACAATAAAAAAAAAGTAAGAAAAAATGGTTCTCTACTGTCCCAGTCACCAGATCTGAATACCTAATATCTACTATATTCCAGCTCACTTTACTGCTTATTTAATTCCCAGGGATCACTGTTCACTCTATTCAAAACTCTCCCCATTCTTTCCTCATTCTCTCTGGTGCCACCAGGCAAGCATGTGCAAACATGCTATGTATTCATTCTTATTTTCTTATTTTTTTCACATGGTCTTCCTTTATTTATTCAATAACTTATTTATAAATTATTACCTATAATGTGCTAAGCAATGGGAAAAACTCACTCTCAGACAGGGGCTCCATTCCTTAGAAATTTTCTGTCAAATCATGAAGTCAGTCAAGTTCATAGGTAATCGTAATATAGTGCAAAGTGATGTGATCAGGGACACAAAGGGAACTGGGTATGGGCAGCGAATCCAGCTGGGGGCAGGATGGAGTCAAGGAAGTGATCTCTGTGTGTATGTATATGTCCAAGATTGCTATTATCTTGTGAAACTGAAAGAAGAAGAAGGAGGTGGAGGAAAAAGAGGAAATGTATTACTTTTGTAATCACCATCAAGTACCAGAAAATACTGGGTAGTAGCCATCAAAGAGCAGAATTAGCAGTGAGAAATTTGTGGTATTAACATTGTAGTGCACCTGTTAATTAACAGGTTTTTGTCCAGGAACCATAGCTACAGAACCAGCCTTACTGAATGAGTTCCTTATGTTCCTGTAATCCAAGCACACCAGACTAAATTAATCCTGATTTTCTTAAACTCTGAAATAAAGGATACCTTAAGACTAGGGGAAAGCACTCACGAGTTGCTTAGTTGAAGGTTTTTTTTCTTCTTTTTGGGGTACTATGGTGGGAGGGAGAGGTTCTGAGAAATAAATAATAAGTGAATTTGGGGAGATAGAAAAAGGTCAATGTGTATGGTCCATCTGAGCCATCCTTAAGATTGCATGTAAATAATTGAAAAATTGTGGCTTCTGTTATTGGAGGTCATGTGGTACAGTGAAAAGAACAGACCTTGGGGTCACTTTCTTTCACTGTGGTCATATTAGCAGAGATAATGATAATAAGGCCTAACAGTACTTAAGCTCTTGTCATGTAGTTAGGTTCCACATGTTATCCCATTTAACCCTCACAACATACCTATTAATTAAGTAGTATCATCACTCCCACTTTGTAGATAAACAAAGTGATGCTTCATTAAGTTATATGCCCAAGGTCATTTTCCTCATCCCTTATGAAGGAATGAGGAAGCTAATTTGTTGTTGAGATGTGGATAGGAAATATACATGTACAGTACCTAATGGAGGAGATGATCACACACACTGGTGCCTCTCTCTGGGATTTGACCATGTTAGATAGATATTTGAACGCTTTCTGTAAAGATCCCCTTTGGTTACTCATGTAATCAATACCTTTTGGCTACAGACCCATTTGGAATAGCCTCATGGAATTCATGTCTTAAGGTTAAAAGTCTGGTTTCAACTAACTCAAGCATTGTGATAACCTAATGGTTATGTATAGATTTGATACATAAATAACGCTAGACCAGCAACGATGGTCCAATCTATCTCTCAATAGCTGTTGGCTTGCATGCCTGGCACAAACTTAACAGTTTGGGCTGGAAATCTACCAAGCATCTCAAGTGATGCAGACATCTTTAGCCCAGTGTCTATGTTGGGGCAGTATCAAAAGTTACTATGCCATAAGACTAGTGAGGTAATCAAATAAACCTTGGAGGAAAAAGAAAATAGTTCCAAACTCAGAGTCCCTATTTTCTGATCAACAGTATACTTTAACAAGTGGAACAATGTCCCAGCACTGGAGCTCAGAGCAACTAGGTCCATCAGTGAGTAAATCTAAACATGAACCCTTTAAGAGGAATGCCAGGAGACTCCAGAAGCCTCCATCTCACTCAACCAAAATCCCTGCTGGTTTTTGCAGTCCAAAGTTATGGGGACTTGTCTTCCTGTCACTGTAACCTTGGACTGAGGGGCCTAGTGTAGGGCTGAGACTCCTTGTTCCTCAGGGGGGAACTCTGCAGCTGAGATATCTCTCCCAATTTTTGTCTGCCACACAGACAAACCCCTAGCGTGGGACCAGGCTGATCAGCGTCTCTGCCCCTCCTGCCAGTCTTGATGTAGCTTCTATTAAGCTATACCTCACACGGTTCTCAGTAATGGTTATTCTGTGGTTTAGTTTTAATTTTGATATGATCATGGGAGGGGTGAGCACAGCATTTACCTACTCCACCATCTTGACTGCAAGTAAAATTAACTTCTTTTTTAAAATATATTTTATTGATTATGCTATTACAGTTGTCCCATTTCTCCCCCATCATTCCACTCCACCCTGCACACCCCCTCCCACCCACATTCCCTGCTTTAGTTCATGTCCATGTGTCATAGTCCTTTAGCTTCTACTTTTCCCACACTATTCTTGCCCTCCCCCTGTCTATTTTCTACCCACCATCTATGCTACTTATTCTCTGTACCTTTTCCTCCTCTCTCCTCCTCCCACTCCCCTGTTGCTAACCCTCCATGTGATCTCCATTTCTGTGTTTCTGCTCCTGTTTTAGTTGTTTGCTTAGTTTGCCTTTGTTTTACATGTTGTTGTTAATATCTGTGAGTTTGCTGTCTTTTTACTGTCCTATTTTTTATCTTCTTTTTCTTAGATAAGTCCCTTTAACATTTCATATAATAAGGGCTTGGTGATGATGAACTCCTTTAACTTGACCTTATCTGGGAAGCACTTTATCTGCCCTTCCTTTCTAAGTGATAGCTTTGCTGGGTAGAGCCATCTTGGATGTAGGTCCTTGACGTTCAAGACTTCAAATACTTCTTTCCAGCCCCTTCTTGCCTGTAAGGTCTCTTTTGAGAAATCCACTGACAGTCTAATGGGAACTCCTTTGTAGGTGACTGTCCCCTTATCCCTTGCTGCTCTAGAATTTTTTCCTTCATTTTAATCTTGGCTAATGTAATTATGATGTGCCTTGGTGTGTTCTTCCTTGGGTCCAACTTCTTTGGGACTCTCTGAGCTTCCTGGACTTCCTGGAAGTCTATTTCCTTTGCCAGATTGGTAAAGTTCTCCTTTATTATTTGTTCAGATAAGTTTTCAATTTCTTGCTCTTTCTCTTCTCCTTCAGGTACCCCTATAATTCAGATGCTGGAACATTTAAAAATGTCTGGAGGATCCTAAGCCTCTCCTCACTTTTTTGAGTTCTTGTTTCTTCCTTCTTTTCTGTTTGTTTGTTTCTTTCTTTCTTCCTTCTGGTCCACTCCATTGATTTGAGTCCCAGTTTTCCTCCCATCTCTATTGGCTCCCTGTGCACTTTCCTTTATTTCATTTATTGTAGCCTTCATTTTTTCCTCTAATTTGTGAGCAAAATCAACCAATTCTGTGAGCATCCTGATCACCAGGGCTTTGAACTGTGCATCTGATAGGTTGGCTATTGCTTCCTCGCTTAGATGAATTGGCTCTGGAGCTTTGATTTGTTCTCTGGTTTGAGCCATTTTTGTTTTTGCTTTTGTTTTGGTCTGGTCACGGCTGTTACATAGTGAGGGGTGGAGCCTTAGGTGTTCCCCAGGGCGGGGCAGCCCAGTCGCTGGGTAGTGATGCTGTATGTGGGGGCAGGGTCTGAGAGGGAACAATGGTGCTTGCTCTGCTCTCTCTCAGATTCCAGTCCCTTCCGCCACTTCCCCTTCACCTGGATTATCTGCGCGTGAATGTGGGACCACCTGGTCAGCCAGCCACCTTGTGTGGCCTCACTGGGTCTGCACCATTCCCACCCCATGCCCGGGGTCCACTAGCCACCGCCTGTGCACCTGGGATCTGCCAGCCACCACTTGTACACCTGGGATCTACTAGCTGCAGCTGCCTGCAGGCCCGGGTCCGCCAACCTCCACTTTTTCCTTCCGGGACTCCACCCCTCTTGCAGGTCTGGATGAATAGTGTTGGACTTCCATACAGTTCAATTTTTCTATCAGTTCTGGTTGTTTTCTTGTTTCTAAATCTTTGTTGTCCTTAATTTTGGTTGTGCGAGGAGGCACAGTGCGTCCACCTACGTCTCCATCTTGGCCAGAAGTAAAAAATTAACTTCTTATGTAATGTAAATTTTAGAAATATTTTCTCCCATTCCATAGATTACTACTTCATTTTGTTGGCTGCTTCTTTTACTGTGCATAACATTTTTAGTTTGATGTAGTTCCACTTGTTTATTTTTTATATTTGTTACTTGTGCTTTTGTATCATGTACAAGAGTTGTTGCCAAGGCCAATGTCAAGGAGCTTTTCCCCTAAGTTTTCTTCTCAGAGTTTTTATATTTCAGGTTTTACACTTACATCTGTAATGCATTTCAAGTTATTTTTTGTGAATGATGTAAGATGAGATGCCAATTTTGTTCTTTTGGATGTAAATATTGTTTTGCCAGGACCATTTATTGAAGAGCCTATCTTTTCTCTATTGAGTATTCTTGGCCTCTTGTCAAATATTACCTGACCATATGTGCATCAGTTTATTTCTGGGCTCTCAGTTATGTTCCATTGTCTGTGTGTCTATTTTTATGCCAGTACCATATTGTTTTGATTACTATAGGTTAGTCATACAGTTTGAAATCAGGAAGTATGATACCTCAAGCTTTGTCCTTCCTTCTCAAGATGCTTTGTCTACTCAAGCTTTTTTGTAGTTCCATACAAATTTTAGGATTGGACTGCTTATTTCTATCTGTGTAAAAAAATGCCATTGGAATTTTGATAGGGTTTGCATCAAGTCTATAAATGGCCTTGGATAGTACAGACATTTTAACAGTAAATTATTCTGGTCTATAAACATGAGATATCTTTACATTTATTTGTGTCTCCTTAAGTTTCTTTAGTCAGTGTCTTATAGTTTTTAAGGTACAGACCTTTCACTTCCTTGCTTAAATTTATTCCTCAATTTTGTTTGGTTTTTGATGCTATTATAAACAGGATTTTTAAATTTGTTTTTAAAAGATATTTCAGTGATAGTGTATAGAAACACAACTGCTTTCTTTGTATTGATTTTATATCCTGCAAGTTTTTTGTGGAATCTCTAGAATTTTCTGTGTATAAGATTATATCATCTGCAAACAGAGACAGTTTTACTTCTTGCTTTCCGATTTGAATGCTTTTTTTTTTTTTCTCACCTAATTGCTCTGGCTAGGATTTCCTGTACTATGTTGAATAGGATTGGTAAGAGTTGATATTCTTGGTTTTTTCCTGATTTGGGAGAAAAAAAATAGCTTTATACCGTTAAGTATGATGTTAGAAGTGGTTTTGTTATATATGGACTTTACTATGTTGGGGTATATACCCAATTTGTTTAGAGCTTTAATCATAAAAGAGTGTTGAATTTTGTCAAATTCTTTTTCTGCATCTATTGAGAGTATCATTTAATTTTTATCCTTTATTCATGTGGTGTTTCGCATTTATTGATTTGTATGTTGAACCATCCTGGTGTCCCAGGGATAAATCCCAATTTGAGAGTGGCTCTTTCTCTTCAGCTTTTAGGAAGAGTTTGAGAAAGATTGCTATTTCTTCTTCTATAAATGTCTGGTGGAATTCACCAGTGAAGCCATCAGGTCTTAGGCTTTTCTTTGTTGAGAAGCATTTGATTACTGGTTCAATCTCCTTTACCAGTGATTGATCTGTTCAGATTTTCTGTTTCTTCATGATTCATTCTTAGTAGGTTGTATGTTTCTAGAAATGTATTCATTTCTTTTAGGTAATCCAATCAATTGGTGAATAATTATTGTATTTCTGTTGTACCAGTTATAATGTGTCCTCTTTCATTTGTAATATTATTTGAGTCCTCATTTATAATTTTGTTTGAGCTCTCTCTTTTATTAGTTTGCCAATAAAAAATTGTCAATATTATTAACCTTTTGAAAAAACCAACTCTTAGTTTCATCAGTTTTTTTCTGTTGTTTTTCTAATCTTTATTTCATTTATTTCTACTCTAATCTTTATTATTTCCTTCCTTCTGCTAACTCTGGGCTTTGTTCTTATTTTCCTAATTCCTTGAGGTATAAAATTAGGTCATTTATCTGAGATCTTCCTTTTTTCATAATGTAGGTCATTTTCACTATCAATTCCCCTCTTAAAATTATTTTTGCTGCATCCCATATGTTTTGATATGCTATGTTTTCATTTTCATTTCTCTCAAGATACTTTCTGATTTCCCTTTTGATTTATTTTTTGACCCATTGGTTAGTCAGGGGTGTATTGTTTAATTTACATGTATTTGTAGTTTTTTTTTTTTTTCAGTTTTCTCTGTATCATTGATTTCTAATTTCATACCATTGTGGTTAAAATTTATTTGATATGATTTCAAATCTTCTTAAATTTGCTAAACTTGCTTTGTGGCCACACATATATTCTGTCCTGAAGACTGTTCCATGTGTACTTTAGAAAAATGTATATTCTGGTGCTGTTGGATGAAATGTTCTATATAGCTCTGTTAAGTCTAGTCATCTATAGTGTTATTCAGGTATGCTGTTTCCTTATTAATTTACTGCCTGGATGATCTATCCAATATTGAAAGTGGGGCATCAAAGCCCTCTGCTATTACTGTATTGCTGTCTATTTCTCCTTCAGTTCTCTTAATATTTGCTTTGAACATTTATGTGCTCCAATGGTGTGTGCATATATGTTTACAACTATTATATCTTTTGGATGAATTTACAACCTTATCACTATATAGTGACCTTCTTTGTCTCTTGTGACCAAATTTGACTGCTAGCAGGCTGTAGCTATGGTGGGAGGGTGGTGCTGTAGCTAAGTATATGGATATTTTAGGTCTGGTGGCACAGATAGGAGTGTTTCCTGCTGGGTCCTTATGCCAGCAGACCTGCATATGGACTGTGGCTGGAATGGGCTGGTGCCCAGTGCCAGGGCCCTTTCAGAATCTACAGTCTGACAGAGTTTGTCAGGGTTTCCTCCAGAGGTTCCCAGACTGAAGCCAAGAAAGGATAGAGCCAGTTCATGGTCTACTTCAGGGTCCACAGCTGAGATCAAAATCTCTATGCCTATTATCTGATGTATGGGACCCTTGGCATATGGTGCTGGTGACAGAATAAAAGCCAAGTGAGGTTGTAGCCAAGTTCTCAGGGTTACTGAGCAATTTCTGGATCTACAGCTGAGACCCTGGTCTGCAAGTCAGCCAGCTGGGTGTGAGCTTGCCATTTCAAATAGCTCTCCTCAGTCTTGGTCTGCACAGTGGTTTCACAGTCTCCTACCTCAATCCCAAATATCCAACAAAGGGACTTTTGTCGATGGATGGATGCCAAATTATTGTTGCTGAAGGGGATACAAGTAAGGAACATCTTTTCTGGCCATCTTGCTCAATAAATTATTTTAATTAGGGATTGAATATAGCCTTTGTCTTGGGCACCAAATTGATTGACTGGTGTGGGACTCTGTAAAAAATTCTGAGGTTATTCCTGGGCTTAGAGAGAATGCCATGATTAATTAGTAATGTCTGCCATGGAAATAACATAGAGGAGTGGCAATACAAGTGCCATGCACTTGTCATCCCTGATCTGTAATATAAACCTGGGTCACTAGTAGTAGTTATAATTTTCTGCTGGGTCATGCCCGGTCATGATCTTGACTAAGCTATTCAGATGCCTAGGTAGCAATTGGGTGTGGGGGGGCTCTGCCCACTGGCCACCATGGATAAGAATAAGTCTACCAAGACATGATCTGCTTGGGGAGGAAAGGTGGCCAATCTTTCAAAGGAGAAGGTCCAAGAGCCTCTTCCTCAATGGGCTTTTATTGGGTTTGTTTTGCACAGGAATACAGGCTCACTAATCATTGTCAGGCAGTAAGGATCAAACAATAGATTATGTACAAAGAACTCTGAGGGCCTATTTTGAGTCAGGGTCAGATAGCTAAAAAGCCATAAAACTTTGAGGAACAAACTCACTTCTTGCTTGGACCCTTATTTAATTGAGAGCATTCTAAACAAAGCAGGTTTCACAGGATTTTACATATTCTTTCTTAGGCCTGATGCCCTAAGGAACCCGCCCTTTCCAGCACAGGGCTACACCCACCACCAGTAGTGTTTCAGGCTTAAGGCATTGTCTCAGGCTTAAGTCAGGCAGGGTAAGCAAGGCAGCCAAGAGATTATGAGACTTCTTGCAGACAAAATGAAGACTCAGGCTATGTCATAGCTGAGGGTCCATCACCCCCTTTTGCTGTAGCCCCCCCCCCAAGTCCTTCCTTGGGGCCTCCACATGATTGTGCCTGTCTTAGGTCATTCCCCCCTTGGGGAATCTTACCCGTCATTGGCTAACCAATCAAGCATTGGGGGCCAGTTATGGATGAAGCAAAAGGAGCAGAAGCAGTGCCTCTGTCAGGGAGATAAGCTTTGTCTCCTTAGTGGCTTACAGTCGGAAGGTCACTCACTCAGCCTTAGCCATAGGGGTTACAGCTCCTGAAACCAGGCGGGGCAGTTCCCAACAATTGGGTAGTTTTGTTGTTTACTTATCTTGCCTAAGGTATAGGAACCAATTTTGCACTAACTAAAATTATATTTTAATTTAAATAACTGATTAATGTACATATTATACACACATATTTGAGCTCTCAAGAGGTATTAAAACTTTCAAAATGTATGCTGATGCCAAAAAAGATGGAATATGTATTAGAATGAATGCAAAAATAAATTTACTTTAGGTCTAAATATGCTAACAATTACCTTATTTTTATTTTTTCATGAAACTTTGGAATGTTGTTTCTCTTGATCCTAGAAATATACATTTTTGGGAAAAAAGGGGAAGATCATATTAATAGAAGTTATACATGCCATGACATACAAAAAAGCCTCAAAAATTATTTTAGTAAAAATTACAGCAGGATAATTTCTCTCATCAAATTAGTGTCTACACTAATTGTTAAACATGCAAATCCCATGTCCCCATGGCCTTGCCTCTTCTCATAGCTTTGCACTTGTATTCCTCTAGTTGCTGTGTGGTTGTTATTTTAAAGGCACCATCTGACCCTCTATAATCCCCAGATTGCATTTCAGTGTATTTCAATTGGACAGAAGCAGATAAATATTTTTTTCAATTTTAGAAGCCTCCATCATACCTACAAGTATTTTATTTTTAAGTCATGCTAGTTTGTGTTACATGCAAACATTTCCTGAGCAAAGTCAGGGAATGTCTGGCAATCAAAGACCCAAGTACTTTGTGAAATTTATTAGAGTCAAAATTTGAAGCCAGCAATGCAAATTCTGTTTTGAAACGTTTAGCATATAATGCTTTCATTAATTTAAAAATAGAACCCAGAAAATATGTGAAGTATGAAAAGAATGACATTAGTCACAAGATTAGAGAGACAACCTCACTGAGACTTAAAAAAGAAGAAAAACAAGGTTGGTGCCCTGGCTGGGTAGCTCAGGTGGTTACAGCACATACAAAGGTTGTGGGTTCAATCCCCAGTCAGGGCACATACAAGAAATAACCAATGAATGCATCAATAAGTGGAATGACAAATCTCTCTCTCTCTCCCTCCCTACACCCATCTTTCCTCCCTCCTTCTAAAATCAATAAATTTAAAAAATTGGCATGGTGGGATGACCACAAATCAATCTCCAGTTCGAATTCTCCTAATAGTTTTGTGGTTGTTTCTCCTTTCTGGATGGGTTAAATTTCTGAACTCCTAGAAGAAAATATGTTTTTAAATATCAAATTCTGAAGATAGTATAAACCATATTACTAAAAAGTATCCATAGCCCAGTGAAATGATTTACTAAGAAATATAATATGAACCAGTGAAACCAAAAAGCCCTGAAATAATCCTGCCTATTGGATGTACTTTAAAAACTGGAGAAACAATGACTTAGTCTCACTTCTAGTCATCTGTGGCATTTTCTCACCTCTAATGCCACATTTTTTTCTAAAATAACAAGAGCTCACACAGTGAAGTAATTGTGACTTTCAATTGTAACTTGAGTACCAGCTATAGTATGGTTGGCTATTTTGAACTACACTTGGTTATTTTTGGTTCAAGTTGTTTTAAAAGTTGTCACACAACCTCCAATGCCTTGCTATGTAAACCAACACTCTGGTTGCTCTCCAGGCTGCATACAATTGCAAGGTGATGATATCTGAGCTCTGATGAAGAAGGAGGTGAAATCCCCTGTGTGAGCTCTGTTGCACAGTAGACACTCTGATGGGAAGATCTGGTTTTAAACAACAGTGCAGAGAAGGGGATACATAAGTTACAGCTTTTATTATGTTTCTATTGGCCTCATAAATTTATCAAATTATTTTTGCTAAGTACTTTTGATACTTTTGACAACTACTATACATGTATTCCTTTTCTCTCCACCCACCTAAGTGGCTCATTCATTCATTTAATCATAATACTCGATAACTTTTTGTCTGCACTGCACCACATGAAGACATAAGGAACAGATATACTCCTTGTCCTTATAGAGGTTTTTGATGCTTGAGACATTGACAAATCTTTTGTTATAAAGAATGTAAGGAAAAAACAAGTAAACTTTAGATCATTTAGGTAATAGTTATCTTTTATATGTTAGAATGTCATCTCTTCTCCTTTTCACACTGTGCAGAAAGGGAACAATATATTCATTGAAAACATTTCAATTTGGAGAACAAGTTACTAGCATATCCTGTCCAGCAGCATGCACACACTTTAGTCATAATCACTGTAGTCTGGCTGAAGGTAGCAGATATTAACATCCATGACACGCAAACAATTCACCTCTAATGCAAAGGGGAGCACACATGCACTCAAGTCACCAAATGAAATGAAAGGAGGAAGCCCCAGAAAGAATGCTAAGTGAAACAGAGGCAACTCAACTATCAGATACTGAGTTCAAAGCAATGGTTGTCAGGAAGCTCCATGAGCTCACAATGAGCTACCAGAAACTACAGGGAAGCGACAGTGAACTCACTGCAAACTATATCAACATGAAAAAGGAAATAGAAACTATCAACAAGGGCCAAGAGGAAATGAAGAATACAAATCCCAAGCTGAAGAACTCAGTAGAAGGAATCAAAATCAGGAACAGCAAATCAGAAGATTGGATGAGGGAGCTGGAGGACAAAGTAGGAAAAAAAATACAGAAAGAGAAAGAAAAGGAAAAGAGGCTCAGAAAGAATGAAGAGGGATTAAGAGAAATGCAAGACAATATGAAACATAGTAATATCCGTATGATAGGGATACCAGAAGGAAAAGAAGAGCAAGGGATAGGAAACCTGTTTGAAAAAGTAATGATGAAAAACTTTCCTAACTTGATGAGATAAAAAGTCACACAAATCCAGGAAACACAGAGAGTCCCAATCAAGAGGAACCCAAAGAGGCCCACTTCAAGACACATCATAATTAAAATGGCAAAATTCCAAGACAAAGAGAGAATCTTAAAGGCAGCAAGGGAGAAACAGGAAGCAACATACAAGGGAGCCCAATAAGGTTAGCAGCTCACTTCTCAATGGAAATGCTCCAAGCCAGAAGAGAATAGCAAGAAATATTCCAAAAAATGAGAACCAGAGGACTGCGACCAAGACTACTTTACCCAGCAAGGATCTCAATCAAGATAGAAGGCCAAATAATGAGCTTCCCAGACAAAAGACGTCTAAAAGAATACACCTCCGCCAAACCAGTTCTGCAAGAGATGCTAAAGGGACTGCTTTAAGGAAAGGAAGGAAGAGAGAGGAAGAGAGAGAGGAACAGAGGTACAAAAAATGGCAATGAATAAGTACCTGTCAATAATAACCTTAGGGAGGACTTCTGGCCAAGATGGAGGAGTAGGTGCCTCCTCTCACAACCAAAATTAAGGACAACAAAAACTTAGAAACAAAAAATAACCGGAGCAGATAGAAAATTGAATTGTACCAAAGTCCAACAAGGATTCACCCAGACCGGTACGAGGGGTGAAGGTGATGGCCGGCGGAGAGGGATCACAGCAGGATAAAGCAGTGGATAGTGGTCCTGGACATGCAGGTGATGGTTGACATACCCCAGGCACCCAGGCGGCGGTTACCAGGCATGGGGAGGCAGCAAGGAGATCCAGCGAGGTGTATAAGGAGGCTGACCGTGCTCACACATTCGTGTGTAGATTAACCAGGCAGAAATGGGCTGTGAGACAAACTGCACTGCCCAGGACCACAGTGCTGGAAATACAGCCTAAAAGCACCAATTGAAAACACTTGTAGGGACTGAGGTGCCAGGAGAGACTCCCAGCCTCACAGAGGGGACTGAAATCCTAGAGAGAGTGGAGCAACCACCATTCTTCCCTCTCTGACCCTGCCCCCACATGTAGGGTCAAAACTCTACTACTGGGTTGTCCCACCCTGGTGAACACCTAAGGCTCCGCCCCTAATCAGGTAACAGGCGTGACCACACCAAAAAAAAAAAAAAAGAAAGAAAGGCTCAAACAAAAGAAAAAATGAAAGCACCAGAGCCAATACTTTAAAGCGAGCAAGAGACAGCCAATTTATCAGATGCACAGTACAAAGCACTGGTGATCAGGATGCTCACAGAATTGGTTAAATTTGGTCCCAAATTAGAAGAACAAATGAAGGATACAATGAGTGAAATGAAGAAAGACACACAGGGAACCAATAGTGATGGGAGGAAAACTGGGACTCAAATCCATGCCGTGGACCAGAAGGAAGAAACAAACATACAATCAGAAAACAATGAAGAAACAAGAATTCAAAAACATGAAAGGCTTAGGAACATCCGGGATATCTTTAAATGTCCCAACATCCAAATTATAGGGCTACCAGAAGGGGAAGAGGAAGAGCAACAAGTGGAAAAGTTATTTGAACAAATAATGAAGGAGAACTTCCCCAATCTGGCAAAGGAAATAGACTTCCAGGAAGTCCAGGAAGCTCAGAGAATCCCAAAGAAGTTGAACCTGAGGAAGAATACACCAAGGCACATCGTAATTAGATTAGCCAAGATTAAAATGAAGGAGAAAATTCTAGAAGCAGCAAGGGATAAAGGGACAGTCACCTACAAAGGAGTTCCCATCAGACTGTCAGTTGATTTCTCAAAAGAGACCTTATAGGCAAGAAGGGACCGGAAAGAAGTATTCCAAGTCATGAAAGGCAAGGACCTACATCCAAAATTGCTCTATCCAGCAAAGCTTTCATTTAGAATGGAAGGACAGATAAAGTGCTTCCCAGATAAGGTCACGTTAAAGGAGTTCATCATCACCAAGCCCTTATTATATGAAATGTTAAAGGGACTTATCTAAGAAAAAGAAGATAAAAAATATGAACAATAAAAAGACAGCAAACTCACAGATATTAACAACCACATCTAAAACAAATGCAAACTAAGCAAACAGCTAGAACAGGAGCAGAAACACAGAAATGGAGATCACATGGAGGGTTAGTAATGGGGGAGTGGGAGGAGGAAAGATGGGGAACGGTACAGAGAATAAGTAGCAGAGACGGTAGAGAGGAAATAGACAGGGGAGGGCAAGAATAGTATGGGAAATGTAGAAGCTAAAGAACTTATGACACATGGACATGAACTAAAGGGGGGATGTGGGTGGGAGAGGGTGTGCATGGTGGAATGGAATGAAGTGCTGGGAAATGGGACAACTGTAACAACATAATCAATAAAATATATTTTAAAATAATAACAATAACCTTAAACATAAATGGATTAAATGCTCCAATCAAAAGACATAGAATAGCTGAATGGATAAGAAACCATGACCCACACATATGATGCCTACAAGAGACCCACCTCAGGACAAAAGACCTACACAGACTGAAAGTGAAGGGCTGGAAACAAATTTTCCAAGCAAATGGACAGGAAAAAAAGGCCAGGGTAGCAATACTCATATCAGACAAAATAGACTTCAAAAAAAGGAACATAAAGAGACACCCAGAAGGTCACTTCATAATAGTCAAGGGAAGAATCCACCAAGAAGACATAAACATTGTAAATAAATATATATGCACCCAACATAGGAGCACCTAAATACAAAGAGAAAATCTTAGAGAATTTCAAGAAAGATATTGACACCAACACAATTATAGTAGGGCATTTTAACACCCCACTGTCAAAAATGGACACATCTTCCAAACAAAATATCAACAAAGATATTGTGGCATTGAACAATACCCTAAATGAAATGGACTTAACTGATATATATAGAGAGCCCTTCATCCCAAAGAAATTAAATACATATTCTTTTCAAATGCACATGGAACATTTTCAAAGATAGATCACATGAGAGGACACAAAACAAGCCTCAACAAATTCAAGAAAATTGAAATCATACCAAGCATTTTCTCTGACCACAAGGGACTGAAACTAGAAACCAACCACAAGGGGAAAAACCCCAAACCCTCAAAATCATGGAGATTGAATAGCATGCGATTAAACAATGAGTGGGTCAAGAATGAAATTAGGGATGAAATCAGAAAGTTTCTGGAAACAAATGAAAATGAACTCACAACAACCCAAAACTTATGGGACACAGTGAAGGTAGTCCTCAGAGGGAAGTTCATAGTGATATAGGCCTACCTAAAATAGGTAGAGACATTTCAAACAAACAACCTAACCCTACACCTACAAGAACTTGAGGAACAACAACAAAGACAGCAGAGAGCAAGTAGAAGAAAGGAAATAACCAAGATCAGAGCAGAATTAAATGACATAGAGACTAAAAGCACAATTCTAAGGATCAATGAATGCAGGAGCTGGTTCTTTGAAAACATAAACAAAATTGACAAGCCTTTAAGCAGGCTCATCAAGAAAAAAAGAGACAGGACCCAAATAAAACAATCAGAAATGAAAGAGGAGAGATTAAAACTGACACCAAAGAAATACAAAGGAGTATAAGAAATTACTATGAAGAACTGTATGCCAAGAAATTTGAAAATCTAGGTGAAATGGACAAATTTCTAGAAAAATATAATCTTCCAAAACTCAATGTGGAAGAAGCAGAAAGCCTGAACAGACCAATAACAGCAGATGAAATTAAAGCAGTAATCAAAAAACTCCCAACACACAAAAGCCCTGGACAAGATGGTTTCACAGGAGAATTCTACACAGCATTTAAGGAGGAGCTAATCCCTACCCTTCACAGACTATTCCAAAAAATCCAAAATGATGGAAGACTCCCAAACTCTTTTTATAAAGCCAGCATCATCCTAATCCCAAAACCAGATAAAGACACAACAAAGAAAGAAAACTTCAGGCCAATATTGCTGATGAACATAGATGCTAAAATCCTCAAAAAATTATTGGCAAACCGCATTCAACAATACATTAAAAAGATCATACACAATGACCAAGTGGGATTCATCCCAGGGATGCAAGAATGGTTCAATACTCACAAATCAGTAAGTGTAATACATCACATAAACAAAAGCAAAGACAAAAATCACATGAACATATCAATAGATGTGGAAAAAGCATTTGATAAGGTACAGCACCCGTTTATGATAAAAACACTCAGCAAAGTGGGAATACAGGGAGCATTCCTCAACATAATAAAGGCCATATATGAAAGACCTACAGCCAACATCATACTCAATGGGCAAAACTAAAATCTTCTCCACCAAGATTAGGAACAATACAAGGTTGTCCACTTTCACCACTTCTATTCAATATAGTATTGGAAGTTTTAGGCACAGCAACTAGACAAGCAAAGGAAATAAAAGGCATCCAAATTGGAAAGGAGGAAACAAAACTGTCATTTTTTGATGACATGATAGTGTACATAGAAAATCCTATAGACTTGGCCAAAAAACTGCTCAACCTAATAAATGAATTTGGCCAAACAGCAGGATACAAAGTCAATATGCAGAAATCAAAGGTATTTTTGTATACCAACAATGAAACAGCAGAAGCAGAAGTCAAGAAAAAAATCCCATTCGATATAGCAAAAAGGAAAATAAAATACCTAGGAATAAACCCAACCAAGGAGGTAAAAGACCTTTATGCAGAAAACTACACAACACTGAAGAAAGAAATCAAGGAAGACACAAACAAATGGAACCATATACCGTGTTCATGGATAGGAAGAATTAACATCATCAAAATGTCCATATTGCCCAAAGCAATTTACAGATTCAATGCAACACCTATTAAAGCACCAATGGCATATTTCACAGACATGGAACAAATACTTCAAGAATTTATATGGAGCCATAAACAACCCCAAATAGCTGCTATAATTTTGAGAAAGAAGAGCAAAATAGAAGGGATCACAATACCTGATACCAAACTGTATTACAAGGCCACTGTAATCAAAACAGCCTGATACTGGCACAAAAACAGGCACATGGACCAGTGGAACATAACAGAGAGCCCAGAAATAAACCCAAGTCTCTATGGTCAATTAATATTCAACAAAGCGGGCAGCAACATAAAATGGAGTAAAAATAGCCTCTTCAACAAGTGGTGTTAGGAGAACTGGACAGCTACGTGCAAAAAAAATGAAACTCGAGTACCAACTTACACCATACACAAAAATAAATTCAAGGTGGATAAAAGATTGAAATATAATCCGTGACACCCTTAAAATCCTAGAGGAGAATATAGGCAGGAAAATCTCAGATAATTCATGCAGCAACATTTTTACCAATATGTCCCCTAGAGCAAGGGACATAAAGGAAACAATAAGCAAATGAGAGCTCATCAAAATAAAAAGCTTCTGCATGGCTAAAGAAAACAGTATTAAAAAGAGAACAGACTGTATGGGAAAACATATTTACCAGTGAACCCTCAGACAAGAGTTTAATCTCCAAAATATATAAAGAAATTACATGACTCCACTCTAAGAAGGCAAAAAACCCAATTAAAAAATGGGCAAAGGACTTGAAGAGACACTTCTCCAAGGAGGACATACAGAGGATCCATAGACACATGAAAAGATGCTCAGTATTGCTACCTATCAGAGAGATGCAAATTAAAACCACAATGAGATACCACTTTACACCAGTCAGAATGGCCATCATAAACAAAGCAACAAACCACAAATGTTGGAGAGGTTGTGGAGAAAAGGGGACCCTACTGCACTGTTGGTGGGATTGAAGACTGGTACAACCACTATGGAAAGCAGTATGGAATTTTCTAAGAAAACTAAAAATGGATTTACCTTTTGACCCAGAAGTTCCACTGCTAGGATTATATCCTAAGAGTCCTGAAAGACCAATCCAAAAGAACCCATGCACCCCAATGTTCATAGCAGCACAATTTACAATAGCCAAGTGTTGGAAGCAACCTAGGTGCCCATCAGTAAATGAATGAATCAAAAAACTATGGTACAGGCCCTGGCTGGTGTAGCTCAGTGGATGAGCATGGGCCTGCGAACTGAGAGGTTGCTGGTTTAATTCCCAGTGAGGGCACATGTCTGTCTCTCCCTCTCTTTCTCATTTGCTTCTCCTGTGTCTAAAAATAAATAAATAAAATCTAAAAAAAAAAAAAAAAACTATGGTACATTTACACAATGGAATTCTATGCAGTAGAAAGAAAGAAGGAGCTCCTACCCTTTGCAACAGCATCGATGGAACTGGAAACCATTATGCTAAGTGAAATAAGCCAGGTGGTAAAAGACAAATAGCATATGATCTCACCTTTAACAGCAAACTAAACAACAAAACAAACAAACAAGCAAAATATAACCAATGACACTGAAATTGAGAACAGGCTGATAGTCACCAGAGGGGAGAAGGGAGGGAATTTCAGAGGAAAAGGGAAAAGTTTGCAGGAACAAGTATCAAGGATACATGGACAAAAACTAGGTGGGGTGGAAATGGGAGGGAGGTGGTGAGGGCTGGGGCGGCGGGCAGAGATGGGAGTAAAAGAAAACTACAAGAACAATTAAAATAAAATTTAAAAAAAAATTTAATGCAATTTTATTGAATAACCAATGACATATTTCACAGATAAAGAACAAACATTTTAAACATTTATATGGAACCATAAACAACCCCAAATATTTCCAATAATATTGAGAAGGAAGAACAAAGTAGGAGGGATCACAATACCTGATACCAAACTCTACTACAAGGCCACTGTAATCAAAACAGCATGGTACTGGCACAAAAACTGGCGCATAGACCAGTGGAACAGAACAGAGAGCCTAGAAATAAACCCAAGTCTCTATGGTCAATTAATTTTCGACAAAGGAGGCAGCAACATAAATTGGAGAAAAAAATAGGCTTTTCAACAAATATGTTGGGACATCTGGATAGCTACATACAAAAAATGGAACTTGATCACCAACTTACATCATATAAAAAATATACTCAAGATAGATAAAAGACTTAAATATAAGTCATGACAACATAAAAGTCCTAGAGTATAACATAGGGAGGAAAATCTCAGATATTCCATGCAGCAATATTTTCACTGGTATGTCCCCTAGAGCAAGGGACACAAAGGAAAGTATAAAGAAATAGGACTGCAGCAAATTAAAAGCTTCTGCATGGCTAAAGAAAACATCAGCAATGTGAAATGTGTGAAAATATATTTGCAAATGGTACATTAGACAAGGGTTTGTTTTCCAAAATACATAAAGAACTCACATGACTCCACTTCAGGAAGACAAACAATCCAATTAAAAAATGGGCAAAGAACCTGAACCTCCTTCTCCAAGGAGGGTTTACAGAGGGCCCAGAGACATATGAAAAGATGCTTACCATCACTAGCCATCAGAGAGATGCAAATTAAAACCACAATGACATACCAGTTCACACTGGTTAGAATGGCCATGATAACAACATCAACAAACAACAAGTGCTCATGAGGTTGTTGACGAAAGGGAACCCTAGCACACTGTTGGTGGAAATGCAGACTGATGCAGCTACTGTGGAAAAAAATATGAAATTTCCTGAAAAACTAATAATGGAACTGCCTTTTTTAATATATAGTTTTCTTTTTTTATTTTAATTGTTGTTCTTGTACAGTTATCTGTCCTTTCCCCAGCAATTCCATTGCTGGGACTGTACCCTAAGAATCCTGAAACACCAATTCAAAAGAAACCATGCACATCAATGTTCATTGCATCACAATTTATAATAGTCAAATGCTAGAAGCAAACTAAGTGCCCATCAGTAAATGAGTGGATCTAAAACATGTGGCACATTTACACAATGGAATACTGGACAGTGGAAAGAAAGAAGGAGCTCATACCCTTTGCAACAGCATGGATGGAACTGGAGAGCATTATGCTAAGTGAAATAAGCCAGACGGTGAAATACAAATACTATATGATTTCACCTATAAGTGAAACCTAATCAACAAAACAAACAAGCAAGTACAATATAACCAGAGACATTGGAATAAAGAACATACTGACAGCAACCAGATGGGAAGGGGAAGGGTCGTCAAGGAATGTGTATAAAGGGTCCATGGACAAAGCTGACAGTAGGGGTAGGATTGAGTGTTGGGGTGAAGGTGGGTGTTGTGGGGAAGAGTGGAGGGGGAAGTAGGGACAACTGTAGGTGAACAACAATAAAAAAAATAATAATAAACTTTAAAAACAGAACCCATCATGGGCTAAGACAGCTTTCAGATATTGCTTGGAGATATTGCTAAGATGCTTTCGTGAGTGGCAGAACCATTTGAATAAGTACACATCCTACCAAAATCACTATAGAGGGGAACAAGCTCATTGAATTTATAAACTCTAGTGTATTCACTTTTAAAAACCATGTTTCAGGCTCTCTGCTCCTCATGTTCAACTGACAGCCACATTTTCCTGTGCAGTGCCAGCTGCAACCCTGAGACACAATGGTGATGGTCAAAGTGAATGGATTTGGCCAATTGAGTGCCTGGTTACCAGGGCTGCTTTCAACTATGGCAAAGTTGATGTTGTTGTCATCAATGACCCCTTCAGTAACTTCAACTACATGGTCTACATGCTACAGTATGATCCTACTCATGGCAAGTTCAAAGGCACAGTCAATGCTGAGAATGGGAAGCTTGTCATCAATGGAAAACCCATCTCCATCTTCCAGGAGCAAGATCCCACAAATATCAAATGGGGGTAATGCTGGTGCTGAATATGTTGTGGAGTCCACTGGTGTCTTCACTAGCTTGGGGAAGGCTGGGGCTCATGTGAAGTATGGAGCCAAGAGGTTCATCATCTCTGCCCCTTCTGTGGATGCCCTCTTGTTTGTGATGGGTGTGAACCATGACAAGTATGACAACTCCCTCAAGATTGTCAGCAATGCCTCTTGCACCACCAACTGCTTGTCCCCCTTGGCCAAGGTCATCCATGAAAACTCTGGCATTGTGGAGGGAACTCATAACTACCATCCCTCCCATCACCGCCTCCTGGAAGATTGTGGATGGCCCCTCTGGGAAGCTGTGGTGAGATGGTTGAGTTGCTGCTCAGAGCATCATCCCTGCTTCTACTGGCACTGTCAAGCATGTGAGCAAGGTCATCCCTGAGCTGAATGGGAAGCTCACTGGCATGGCCTCCTATGTCCCAACTCCCAATATGTCAGTTGTGGATCTGACCTGCTGCCTAGAGAGAGGTGCCAAATACAAAATATCAGGAAGGTAGTGAAGCAGGCATCAGAGCCCCCTCAAGGGCATCCTTGGCTAAACTGAGAACCAGGCTGTCTCCTGTGACTTTAACAGTGATACCCAATTCTCCACATTCAATGCTGGGGCAGACAATGCCTTCAATGACCACTTTGTCAACTTCATTGTCTGGTATTACAGTAAATTTGGCTACAGCAACAGGGTGCTGGACCTGATGGTCCACTTGGCCTCTAAAGAGTAAGAGGCCCCAGCAAGAGGAAGAGAGGCCCTCAGCTGCTGGGGGAGTCCTTGCCACAAAACAATCCCTAACACAGGGCATCTTCTGATCTCCACTGTTTCCATCCCAGACCCCCTGAAGAAGGGGAGGGGCTTAGGGAGCCCTACCTTGTCATGTACTATCAATAAAGTTCACTGTACTCAAATACATACATACATATATAGATCCCATGTTTTTCAGCCATTTGTAGTCATGTTTCCTACACAGGTATAGGTGATGGCCTTGTATTAGTAGAAAGAAATCATTCCTGGAGAAATAATACTACCTTGAAATTTCAGAGCATATTCCAAGTTATAAATGCTAACATTTGAAAGACAAAATTAATTGCTCTCATCTTTAGAAAAAGGGAAACTTAGGAAAGAATTATAAGATCACACCATGAGTCTAGAGTCAAATATGATTAATTACATGATCAAACTGTTGGATCCTCCCCAGGAAAGGCAGCCATAGGTTTCCGCAAAGTGAGAATCTCACTTATGTAATAGAAAAGATAGGAACAATCTTAAAAAAAAAGAAGTTATATAGCATTAAACAAACACCCCATGTTGAGTGGTTATCTAACTGATGATTTTAATATTTGATTTCTGCTTATCTATAGTTTCTATTTTTCTATAATAAACATGTATGGTTTATATAATTAAAATGAAATTATTTTAAAGAGAGAAAAGAATTAACTTATTTTCAATGCCCATGTTTTTCAGCCTTTTCTTTGGAAAGGCACCAGAGAGGAGGCTTGCTTGTACCTTAGTAAGATTTGATAAAATTCTTGAGACACTGAACACGGTTTCAGGTTATGCTTCTAAAGTTTCTTGAAGCTCTGGCCTTTTCTCCAATGTCGTAATGCTTCTTGAGTAACAGAACTGTGATATCTAAATTTCTCCTTGCATTTCAATCAACTGAAGTGCCCTTTGCCTGCATTGTTAGGCGTGGTTACCTCCAAGGTTCAGGGTGGGGTTTTTTTTGGTTTTTGGTTTTTGTTTTTGCACTAGGAACAGCCCTATATTCTTTTCTAGCTACACTTTCTGTTTAAAACTTCACTTACATATTGAGGTGAAATGTGCATTGCAGGAAATGCCTAGGTCTTAGGTGTACAAATAGATGACTTGTAACAAATGTATTCACCTATGTAACAAATACTCCAATCAAGATACAGCTGTCACCACAGAAAGTTTCCTAGTCCCAACTTTCCAGTCAATCCCCACCCTCTAGAAGCAAATGCTCTTTTGATTTCTATCACCATGGTTTTTCTTTGCTTGTTCTTCATCTTCATTTGAATAGAATCTTACTGCATGTATCCTTTTGCATCTGGCTTCTTTCAATGAACCTAATGTTCTTGAAATGCAATCATGTTGCTGTGTCTACCAGTAGTTTATTTATATTGTTGAGTAGCCTCCCTTGATTGGCTAAGCCACAATTCTTTTACCCATTCTTCTGTGAAGGGACTTAATCATCAACTTCTAGAAAAGTGGCTTTTTATTTTGTGAGATAATTCAGAAATAACAGAATCTCATATAATGAATACTGGTTGAAACATCTTTATCCTCTGATTGTTTGCTTCTAATATTTTCTGTTCAACATTTTTCAAGTATTTTTAAAATTGTGGTGAAAAGCATACAACATAAAATTGATCATCTTGACCATTTTAAAGTGTACAATTCAGTAATATTAAGTATATTCACATTGTCACCCAAAGGCTCTCCAGAACTTTTTCATCCTGAAAAAAACTAGAACTCTATACCCACCAAACAACTGCCCATTTCTCCCTCCTGTCACCCCCTGGAAACCACCAGTCTACCTTCTGAGTCTGAATCTGACTACTGTAGAGGAAACCTATAGTGTCTTTTGTGATTGGTTTATTCCACTTCTCGTAATGTCCTCAAGTTTCATTCATGTTGTAGCACATGACAGGATTTCCTTTTATTAAAAGGCGGAATAATATTCCACTGAGTGTATATACCACACTGTGCTTAACTATTTATTTGATGATGAATATTTGAGTTGCTTCTACCTCTCGGCTACTGTGAATAATGCTGCCATGAACATAGATGTACAAATATCTCTTTGAGATCTTACTTTCAATAAGTTTGGACATAAACCCAGAAGTGGGATTGCTGGATCACATGGTAGTTTAATTTTTAGTATTTTAAGAAACTGACAGCCTTTTTTCCATTGTGGCTTGTACCATTTTACATTCCCACCAACAGTGCTTTAAATATCTTTTGAAGGAATCAAATATCATAGTTACATTTGAGGTCCTAGGTTAGCTTTTCCTTTTGCTCCCCTCTTTCTCTGTCCAGAGAGAGTCACTATCTTGAATTTGGTGCTTCTCTCGCCCATCAATGTTTTTATATTATTTTGTTGACTTTTTGTACAGTACTATGGATAAGATGTCTATCCATAGTAGTCACTCTGATTTTTTTGTTATTCTCTCGATAATGTCTTTTCTCTCTCTGATAGTTTCTTGAAGTCCTACAGTTTTACTACAGGTTGTCTAAGTATTGCCAGATCCAGATGTTTTCAAATTACAAACAGTTTTAAATATTGTTATACTTACTTTGCTCAGTATTCAGAAAACACTTTCATTCTGAGGCCCTACATCTTTCTTCAATTCTGAAAAATTAGTAATAATTTCTCTTCAAATATTGCTCCTTCACCATTCTCTCCACTCTCTTATTCTGGAATTTCTATTCAACAAATGTGAGAGCCTTACAACCATTCTCTGTGCTTTCTCTCTGTACATTCTCTGTACACAATTGCTCCTTCAGCTTTTTGGCTCCCCACCACATTCTGAACACCTCAGTGCTATGTTCCAGTGTAAAAGTGTACTCTTTATCCAGCTACAGTTCATCCCATTCACACAAAGTTTATTTCCATAACTATATTATTTCCAAGATTTTTATTTACTTTTTACATTTTTCTATTTGATGATTTATAATTTCTTTAATTTTTTTTTCAATTACAGTTGACATACAATGTTCTATAGTTTCAGGTATACAACATATAGTTACTTCTCAAATGGAAGTTATACTTAATTACTCTGAACACCCTAAATATTTAAAATGTATCAAGATCTATAAATTAATCTGTGGTGAACAAATATTCAAAATACTTATTTCACTGGTTATGATATTTTCCCACATAATTTGCCCTGACACATTTACTCATTTTCTTCTCCTTAAAACATATATTGTCTTAATTCTTACATTTTTACTTAAAGATAGTAAAGCAGAGAGACATTCTAGTCTCCACATAATAATATCCACAAGAATATTACCTATATATGAATACACACTAAGAACATGGTTTCAGGTTTTTCTGATTATAAAATAATATATACCAGCAAAATATTTTAAAAACTTGGAAATGTTTAAAAAAGAAAACAGGATCTGTTTCATATTGATATAAATACTATATGTCTCTATCAATATCTGTTTTATGTTGATAGAGATGTTGTATATATATCAATATAGATATTATTGATAAAAATATATGATTGTGGTATCATAGGACCCTTCTGATGTGAGAAGCTGCTGATGTGACAGCCACAGAAAATTATTAGGAGAAAGCACCACTAAATCATCTGTGAGTCAAATGAGGCTAATTACACATGAACCCTCCTTGTCAGAATGAGGATCAAATGCACAGTGGGGCGGCTGGGAAAGATGTACCCACTCTACATGCTGATTTAGAGGATGGACACTTGCTGAAGGAATGCCTCTTACAGGTGTTCCCAAATCTGCTTCATCATCCAAAACATTTGGTCACATTAAAGGAAGTAGAATTCCTCTGGATAGAATTTGAATCTGAAAGCTCACTAGCAACAATGCAGATCATTTTCTGGAAGAGCTTCATATTTATGAGCAAATTGTGATTTTCTATTTTCTTTATAAACAGTTCCATCTGAAAGTCTCAGAGCTGCTTTCTGTAAAAGCAACAAGATTTTTAAAAAGCCCTTTTGTTTATTGTCTTTTTAATATAATGGTTTCTATTATGGAAGTGGTTTATAAAATGCATTACATTTTATAATTGCCTTTGTTTTTCTTCAGATGTTTCTGTGGTTATCCATGAAGTAAAGAATAATATTTAACATTTATTGAGGGCTTACTCTGTGTCATGCAGCATCCCATTTAATTTACATATATATCTCTATAGAAACTCATGCAGTTCTCTCAATAGTTACGTATAGTAAATCTTATTCTCAGATCCCTTTCATATGATGAGGAAAACTGGAATAAGTTGCCCAATACTACTCGGGAGTGAAGCTGGGACTTGAATCCCACAGACTGATTCTAGTCTTCCTTTTTTATATTTAGATCAGTATTTCCCAAAGTATGAATTTTGTAAAGTTAATTGCACAGGATATTATTAAGGGATTTTTAAAAGAAAAAAGTGTAAATTAACTAAATAAAATTGGAGACTATTGGGCTAAACAAATGGGTTTCTTTCCTATAGGATTTCTCAGAGTACCTAAAAGATCATAAACTCTATAAATCTCTGAAAGACAAACATGGAATATAACATTTCCCAGTCCTCCTTGAACACAAAACTCTTTTTGGTCAAGTCTTTTTTGACTACCGGCTTGCAAACTAAATCTATGAAATAATCACCTGCAAATCAGTGGTTAGAAAAGTGGTTTACAAACCTCCCTACCAACTGAGGCCAAGTTTGCATTTCCCTTTTACACAGCATAAGGAAGATCTGAGAGCTGTCAAAGACTGTACGTTGCCACTGTGTACCTCTGCTCTTTACTTTATAAGTGATTAGTCAGGTAAATTGGTAATAACTTTCCGGGGAATCATTTAGCTATATAAATGAAAAGCCTCTCGACCTTGGGGAGCTCAACATAAAACACTGGGGTAAGAAGAAAATATTAGAACATCAATTTAAAACTTTACTCATTTAATTTTTTCATATGTTTTGTTATATATGTGTATGTGCATAAAACATATGCCAAAATTATATATTTGTAAATATTTATTACTACTATAATATTTAAGATTATATTATTTGATTATACATCAAATATGTACTATAAATATTTATAAATTATGTATGATATTGCAATAGTAAAATGTATGTACTTTGCAAATAATTTTATATATACATATATGTATATGATAGGTTACAATAATTTTTTTAATTTTCATTTTATTTATTTATTTATTTATTTTAATTGTTGTTCTTATACAGTTTTCTGTCTTCTACTCCCATCCCAGCCCACCTCCCCAGCCCTCCCCAGCTCCCTCCCATTTCCACCCCACCCAGCTTTTGTCCATGTGTCTTTCATACTTGTTGCTCTAAACCCTTCCCCTTTTCCCTTGAAATTCCTATCCCTAGTAGTAAAATATATGTAAAACACACAATAGCCTAGAAAAAAACTGATTTTCTAAGAAAAGAAAAAAATTACAAAAGATATTAAGTTTATATGCCTAGCAGAAAGGACTGCAATGATAAACCAAAATATTAATAGTAATAAGATCTTAGTAGTGAGATGAGGGGAAATTTTTTATTTTCTTTGTTCTTTTCTGTGTTATCCTAATTTTGTACAATAAATATGTATTTTTAATAAATATTGTATTCACAACATTCAAATTTTGACAGTTACAAAAAGGTAGACAGTAACAAAGTCTTTTTCCCAGGTTTCTCAGACAACACATTCCCTCAGAATTGTCCAAAGTTATTGGTTTCTTGTGTACCTTTCCAAGGCTGCATTATGTTGATAAAATCTATTTATATACACATATTCTTTTTACCTTTTATCACACAAATAATAGCATACAATACACACTGTTTTTCACTTTGCTATGTTAAATAATCTTGTACACCTATCATTTCACCCATGTGGGGATATATCCACAGGATAAAAATGTGGATAAAAATTTCTAAAACCTTTCTTTAATCCTAAAAAGACTCAGATAAAAAATTCTTCAAGTAGAATGGCTAGTTCAAAAGAAATTTACATTTGTCATTTGGATAAATATTGCCGTTTGAAAATTATTGCCATATTCCAAAGCTATGAAAATATCTTCTCATGTTCTCTTTTGGCACTTTAATGTTTGTTTGGTTATTGGTTTGTGTGTACGTGTGTGTGTTTTATATTTCAGTTTAGATCCTTTTACATTTATCCTGGCTTAATGAATATTTAAGAAAAACAAATTATTTGAAATATTAAACTGCCCACTCATAGTGGAAGTTCAAGTGCTGGTTGTCCCCATCTGCTAGATCACAGGACCTAGATGCAAATAAGGACGACTTGCAAAGGTTCAGCTTACACAGCAGATGAGTACTAGCCAGACCTCTGCTCTGCTGTGTGCTGGTTATTTGCTGCCAGGGCCACATTATAGTGAGGAGACATATTCCTTCACACGAATTTTTCACATCAGTAGAACCCAAGCCGCTGGTTGGATTTTCCTTCTGAAATATTGTAAGTTGCTTTAATCATTTAAATAAAAAAGAAATGGTCTTCTTCTGTGGTGGGGGGGGGTGTACGGGTGGTGTGAACTCATGTATGACAGTATGAAAGTACATAAGAAAGGAACTCTATTCTTGCAGCAATTCTGTAGACCTGTTTCTCACTGGCAAACCTCAGCAGCTGCACTGAAATGTCAGATGGATTTGCACAGCTGACTCAAGTCGCTGAAAAGAGAGCAGCATAGCAGCTCCATAAACTGACCATCTCCAGCCAAGCCCTGCTTAATATAGACATGGAGTGAGCTCAGCCTCAGTCACTCCTTGCTGATCAGCAAGCACCACTGGGGTTCTTGGGGGAAAAAATCTCTCAAAGGGATGTTGACCTGGGATCCTTGTTAACTGAGGAAACTTTTTGAGAGGTTTTTGAAAATCATCTTTAATTATTTCTCTTTTTCTAGTAAAATAGAAAAAAATACAGGAAAAAAAAATCATGTCCAAGCACAGCAGGAATTCGGATCAAGAAGAACAATTTGATGAAGAGATTGATGAAGATAAAATCTTGGCCAACTTGTCCCCAGAAGAGCTGTTAGAACTGCAGTCGGAAATGGAAGTCATGGCTCCTGATCCCAGGCTTCCCGTGGGAATGATTCAGAAAGATCAAACCGACAAGCCACCAACAGGAAGCTTCAACCATAAGTCTCTTGTTGATTATATGTATTGGCAAAAGGCATCCAGACGCATGCTGGAAGATGAGCGCGTTCCTGTCACCTTTGTGCCATCCCAGGTAACCAGGGATTTGTGTACAACAGAGAAAGGGCACCTGGGCTGGCAGGTGCCCCTGTGGCAACTGCCATTTCTCAAGATTTCATGTTTTGAATTGTTCTGTGGCCACTTAAAGATGAAATCATAATATTTAATATTGAAAATTTCTGAAACAGCTATATGATATAGCTGTAAGGGAAAAGTTGATCATTTTATGCAAATGCCTGTTTTTAAAAAAGTTGTTATTTGGTTTGCTGTGTAGAAAAGTCTGTAGTCTATAGTCATGAAATTTAATGAATTAAATTATAACACAGAAGGAGTTGTCCTTAATTTTTGTTGGCTCACAGACCCATTTAAGGAGCTAATGAAAGTTTCGTACCCTTTGTTTCTGGTACATACATACATATGCTGTATTTCACATACAATTTCAAGATATCACAGTCCCCCTAAAGTCCATTCACATACTGTACAATTAATCAACTCAAATAACTAAACATATCCAATATTCCCATAGTGCACTGGGTATCAGTGATTAATTTAGAAATTAATAGCTATTAAGCTGTTTTAAAGATAGTTCTTTTCTTAAATGTTCTTACATGAAAAGTAGAATTGAGGTTAAATCTATGAATTTATTGTATATTAGCATGTTTTCTAATATGATAATACTAGGAAAAAAGACAGAGATCCCAGGTAAAGTGTCCCTTAGTTCTGCCTGCTGACATAGATAGATCTTGTCACATTACCGTCGTACTGGCTGCAATTAGAAAAGTTGTAAACTGGTTTCATGGGCAGGAGAATATAAACATGTAGTGAACTCAAGAAAATAAATTGCTGGCTTGATAAGGTTGGAGTTTAAGGTACAATTTTTACACATTTTACAATTGGAGCAAAAGCCAACACTATATAAACAATTTCAGAAAAAGAAAATTGATTGAGTACTTTTCACATTTTTTCTTCTCTTGGTAGAATTTAAACACCTTGATGGCTGGCTCCCCCTATTGGGGAAGATGGCAATTGCTAAGGTATTGTCAACTGTCAATCCCAATTTATAATTTGTTATGTGCAGTAAGATCAAGTTCTTGTTCGGATTAACCTGTGACTCCAACTGCTAACCACCTTTCAAAATGACACCTCTGAGGCAAATATATTGTATAGGAAAGTACACAAATTGATGGGCAATAATCTAATAAACATTATTGATAAAGACTGCTATTTTTCTTCCCAGTTTAAGCAATTGTTTCTAAATCTCTGCATAACCCTGTGTCCATCCCCTCCCCCCCCCATAGCTGGCTCTGCCTCCTACATACCTTTCTTCAAAAAGGAACTGAACTAGTGAACCTGTCCTTGTAGTAGCCAGGACAGTTTTTACAGAACCAAGGAGACTAAATCAAAATCAAGGCTTTTGATATATTCCAAAATATCAAACTGCTCTTATTTTCCCCACAATATTTTATGTTTTTAGGGAAACTTGATACATACAGTGTACTAGATTAGCTAGCAGATGAGGAATGTAAATTTTGGTTATGGCAATAAGGAAATTATTGTGTAACTCAGGGCTAGTGAATACAAAGGTGACTATTCAGCTGTAAACAAAACAGAGACTTCACTGTATTGGTAGACAACTCCATTAGGTTTTCAAAATGAATAATTATTAGCTGCTTCTGAAATTGTGCAGCATTTTAAAAAACAATACTGAGTCTGAACACAAAAGGTACTATATTTCATTTTAATGTATAGGATGAGGTAAACCTAGCCCCAAAATGGGCACTTACGTATGTGTGTTTCCAAAAAATTATCTTTATTTTGGTTGTATTTGCTTACAAAACTACTATGTGTTTTCAACTTTGTTTAAAAAGCTTAATCGCTCTAGGATTATATACTGTAACAAGTGACTATTCCCCCAAATGCTTTTTCTCCTCAGTTATCTTAATGGTTACCTCTCTTCCTAAGAGCTAACTACTACTTTGATGAACAATACAACAGACTTTTGACTATACATTTATAAAACTTTATATGTTGTATGTGTGTTTATGTGTATATGTACATATATAACAGAATACTATACATACAGTTTGCTTATTTTTTCTCAGTAATAGATCTTTTTATTATCTCCAGTATATATGGCTCTGTTCTATATTTCTTCACTGTTTCTTTTAGGAAAACACTGAAGAGCAGCATAAAGAAATGGACAGAGGTGATAAAAAAGTGTCCCAGTATTTAAAAGAAAAGCTCAATAATGAAATCATTGCAAATGAAAGAGAATCAAAGGGCAGCAACAATGTCCAAGAAAGAGATAATGAAAATAATAATGAAGATGATGAGGAGGATGAAGATGATGAGGAGGATGAAGAAGAAGAGGAAGATGAAGAAGACGAGGAGGAGGAAGATGAAAGTGAAGATGAAGATGATGAAGAAAATGAGAGTGAAGAGAGCAGTGAAAAAGCAAAAAGAGAGGAGACAGGCAAAGGAAAGGAGCCAATTAGAAATGGTGAGAGCCACCAGCAGTCCATCGACCAAGCATTTGAAGGACAAAAGGACAGAGCAGAGGCCCAAGAAAAAATTGAGAAAAAGATATCAAAATTAGATCCTAAAAAGTTAGCTCTAGACACCAGTTTTCTGAAGGTAAGTGCAAGGCCTTCAGGAAACCAAACTGACCTAGATGGAAGCTTGAGGCAAGTTAGACAAAATGATCCTGACATGAAGGAACTCAACCTGAACAACATTGAAAACATCCCCAAAGAAATGTTACTGGACTTCGTCGATGCAATGAGGAAAAACAAACACATCAAAACCTTCAGTTTAGCGAATGTGGGTGCAGATGAGAGTGTAGCCTTCGCCTTAGCTAACATGCTGCGTGAAAACAGGAGCATTACCACACTCAACATAGAGTCCAATTTCATCACAGGTAAAGGAATTGTGGCCATAATGAGGTGTCTCCAGTTTAATGAGACGCTGACCGAATTGCGGTTTCACAACCAAAGGCACATGATGGGCCACCATGCTGAAATGGAAATATCCAGGCTTTTGAAGGCAAACAACACTCTCCTGAAGATGGGCTACCATTTTGAGCTCCCAGGTCCCAGAATGGTGGTGACCAACTTGCTCACCAGGAATCAGGATAGACAAAGGCAGAAAAGACAAGAAGAACAAAAACAGCAACAACTCAAAGAGCAAAGAAGGTTAATAGCCATGTTGGAGAACGGTCTGGGGCTGCCACCTGGGATGTGGGAGATGCTAGGAGGATCGATGCCAGATTCCATGGTGCAGGAGTTCCTCCAGCCTCCTCCTCATCCTCCCAACCGCCCAACAGTACCTTTCAGTCAACGAAATGAAGTGATAAAAAAGCCATCACAGCCCCCTCCTTGCAGGACAGACCCTGACTCCTTCCGGGGAATGAAGCTGAAGAGAACCCAGCGCAAATCTCGGATGCCAGAAGCCAGAGAAGCACCTGAAAAAACCAACCTCAAAGATGTGATCAAAACACTGAAACCAGTGCCCAGAAATAGGCCACCACCATTGGTGGAAATCACCCCCAGAGATCAGCTCTTGAATGACATTCGTCACAGCAACGTCGCCTATCTTAAACCTGTAAGTAAAAGGAGGGAGAAACGGTGAACAAGCGCCACAATAAATGTATGTCAATTCTATTGCTGTTCATTTTACCACCAGGACAGCCTCACTAATTGTGACTAACTAGAGATCTAAATTACTGGCTATCCCCAAGGACATATACCTATGTAACTTCTGTAACAATATTAACATCTAACAGTTACTAAGCACTTACGATAGGCCAAATTCACTATATTAATTAACTCACGTAATCATCTTAACAACCCCATAAGGTAGGGATTAGTATTCTCCCCATTTCATTGAAAGAAACTAAGGCTTAAAGAAGTTAAATCACTTATCCAGGAGACACAGAACTGACAATCAAGTCTTGAGGAATCTGCTGTAGGTATAAGAATGAGGTTTAAGGAGGTCAGTCATTTGTAGATATCTGAGTGCTTCCAAACTACTTTAAGTTAGTTCATTTTTAGTAGATAAAGAGAGATGATTGGCATTGCATTTATACTTTTCACTGTTTAGACAGGCAGACAAATGGTAAACCTCAGGTTAGTGTCACCACAAATTAATGGAGTTTAAAATATTTTACCATTATTTCAGTTTTATTTTATTTTAAGATTTTATTTATTTATTTTTAGAGAGAGGGAAAGGGAAGGAGAAAGAGGGAGAGAAACACCAATGTGTGGTTGCCTCTCATGTGCCCCCTACTGGGGACCTGGCCCACAACCCAGGCGTGTGCCCTGACTGGGAATTGAACCTGCAACCCTTTGGTTCACAGCCAGCGCTCAATCCACTGAGCTACACCAGCCAGGGCAGATTTCCAATTTCTTGTTCTTTTCTCTTCTCCTTGTCACCACTATGATGCGAATGTTGGAATGCTTGAAGTTGTCCCAGAGGCTACTTACACTATCCTCATTTTTTTAGATTCTTTTTTCTTCTTGTTCTGTTGTTGTTGCTGTTGTTGTTGTTGTTTTGGTTTCTTATGTTCCAAATCACTGATTTGATTCTCGGCTTCATCCACTCTACTGTTGTTTCCCTATAAATTGTCCTTTATTTCAATTAGTGTATCATTCATTTCTGACTAGATCTTTTTTTAACTTTTTAAATATAGTTTCTTGGTTATGCTATTATAGTTGTCCCATTTTCCCCCTTCACTCCCTTCCACCCTGCACACCCCTTCCCACCCACATTCCCCCCTTTAGTTCATGTCCATAGATCATACTTATAACTTCTTTAGCTTCTACATTTCCCACACTATATTTACCCTCCCCCTGTCTACTTTCTACCTACCATCTATGCTACTTATTCTCTGTACCTTTTCCACTTCTCTCTTCCTCCCACTCCCCTGTTGCTAACCTTCCATGTGATCTCCATTTCTGTGTTTCTGTTCCTGTTTTGGTTGTTGCTCAGTTTGTTTTTGTTTTTGTTTTAGGTGTGATTGTTAATAATTGTGAGTTTGCTGTCATTTTACTGTGCATGTTTTTTATCTTCTTTTTCTTAGATAAGCCCCTTTAACACTTCATATTTCAATTTTAATATTTACTATGATTCACCATTACTACTGCTGATATATGAAAATGTTCTACTCCTTGTAGCTTAAATTACAGGAATGAATTTCTTTCATCATTACTATGACAGCATTTTAATTAACTATTATTTTAAAATCTAATGTGGAATTTACCAAGAGATGACACTGACCAAATAGTTAATATATTATTTTATCATAGAGAATCACAATTTCTTCAAAGTGTTTTAAACAAATTTTCATGTAAGCTGCTTCTTTTTCTGCTTCAAAGAGCTATACATTCTAAAATAAGATAGCTGTTACATATATAACATATATGTATACACATACATATGTAGGTCCCTTATTCTCATCTGCTAATAATGCACAAAAAAAATGACTTTTATTCAGAGATACTCTGACATTTGCTGGAGCGGGAACCAGGATAAGAACACTGGAGGTCACATGAGGTCAGGTGAGAGTTCTTTGCCTGCTCTTGACTTGCCACACCTGCTCTCCTCGTGGCAGTCAGACCTCAGTAGGGAGTGGGCAAGGGGGTCATTTTGAGAGATTTTCAATTCTGTAACCAGTCATCAGTAAAGCATATCCAAGCTGCCTCGGTGGCCACATAGTCCAAAAAGTAACATTAGTCTGAAAAGAATGAAGAGAACTCTTTTTAAAATCTATATTAAAGATGGCATGTAGATTCAGAGTAAAAGAAAATAAAGTTCAAATGGTCATCTGACCCAACTCCCTGCCTTCTACAGGAATATTCTGCTGTGCAAATCTGCTTCCCTGGAGTCTGTTCGGCTCCAGCCATTCACTCTCTCATCACGCAACAAATATTTGCATGGTGCTCCCACATGTCAGGTGCCCTCAGAGGGGTCAGGGGTACAGCAGTGAATAAGGCAGGTACAATCTCCACATCATTGAGCTTACAATGTAGGTTTTACAACATTCACAGTCAAAATACTCTGCTCAGTTGAGTTTTACTCAACTGAGAATATTTGTTTTAATTCCAGATCCTAAAGCAAAAGACATTAAAATAAACCTGTGATAACTGCAAAATGTTCCACCCTACTAAATATTACATTTTACCTTTTCAATCAATTCTAAAGTGTTATCCATTTTAAGTTGTGTTTTTTAATGTCCACTAAGAAAGGAAAGAATGTTTCAAAGTATACTCTCAACTAATTTTTGAATGACAGTCTTGCACATTGGCCTCTGCATCAGAATGGCTTTTATGTGTTCTGAGGGATTGGCAATTTCGGCTGCTTTCTGTGCCTGGCTTAGCCTGCATGTACCTTGGATACAAAATGTCACATGATGTCATCTATGTGGTCTTGTAAAGTGTTCCATGAGGAAAATGAAAATGCATTTTTCCACTGGTAAAAATTCATTTCACTAACGTCAATTTGCTCCCCACTGCTCTGTTTTTGTGCCTTCCTACATACACAATAAATTTCTGCTTTAATGCTGAACCATAGTGTAATCTTTAAAAGACTTCTTAAATCTCTTTATTTTGAAATCATTTTAGACTTACAGAAATTCAAAGACAGTACAAAAACCCTTATACACCCATGACATTTTGCCACATTTGCTTTATCATTCTTTAAAAGGTTTTTAAATGGCAACACACTTGTGCATAGTTAATATCCACAGGGGGCCTCCATGGAGGCACAAACAGTAAGAAGGGCTCCGATGGGTCTGTGTTGGCACACGCAGCCAACTGTTGTAAATACCACTGACTGTTTTCAGGGTGGTCGAAACGTCATAAAATGTGCATCTTAGACTCAATGAAATACTATAAATGCCACCAGTGATGATGTCAAAAAAATCCCAGTAAAAAGGGGTATTTTGGGCCAGTCAAATGAGACACAACAATGCTCATTTGGAGAAGGTGAAATTAAAAGTTTGGGGGTTCTCTCTTTTGCACTGAAGGACAGAGATGCCCTCCAAACCCCTGGATGTTCAAAGATGAGGTTAAAATTAAAATACAATTTTGAAATCTCGTGGGATGTTTATTACTGATGTTCCTAACTAGACTATTAAATGCCAAAAACATAGTTACAAATAACTTATTCCTAGAAAACTTAACAAAGAAAAAGACTATTTTCATCTCATGGACTTAGAAATACTATTTTTGTATTTTCTAGAGTATATGTCATTAAGTAGTCCATTTATATTTTAAGATTGTATTTTTCATTTGAATGTTTATTCTCTCTCTACCACACACTTCTGGCCCAAGATATCGGAAATGAAGCTGCCAGCAGAGAATAAGGAAAATCTGTTACTTGCTTGGCTCACATGTTACCTTCTCCAAGAAGCTGCCCATTTAATTCAGTTTAGAAGAGATATATTCTATAGGCCAGGTATTGAAAACTGGTGGCCTATTGGCCAGATCTGAAAGCCTATTTTATTTGACTCAAGTATTGTTTTATAAAATTAAAAAAATATATCACATTAAAAATCCCAGATATCTGGCACCATTTCAAACCCCATGTCTGGCCCCACGGGGCTTGCATCTCACAGCACAGAGTAGGGGAGCTGTGTACGGGCTTCTCTGGTCTCTCACACCCCACCGTGTCCTGCTGCCTAACACCTAGCCTGCTCCAGTCAATTCTATCACTGCTCCCATAGCATTTTTTAAATTTTGTTGCTCTTATTGTTTTTAGCTATGTTTTGAAGTCTTCGTGTTGACTATCAAATTGAATTTATGAGATAATGACTATGAGTGAATAACTTTCAATCAAAATGATAACAGCCCAAACCCAAAACAAAGACATAAGGTCTGTACGGACTTACCCCTCAAGGCAAACGTATGATTTCCTTTCACTCAAAAGTTCTGTGGTTCATTCACTGCTCACCATCTCAGATGAGTATTTATACTTTTCACTGAGGCTAATTGCATGTATGTCACATGCAAGCTTCTGTGCCAAACAGGGTAAGTTTTAACTTCACTCAGTTTCACTTTGGGCTTCCAGCCAGTGCCTAAGGACAGTGCTAAATTCTCTTTTGGAAAAACTTCAGTTTAATAATGACATGAACAGCTTTCCTTAGCCAAAGAGTCCATGACACCTGAACAATCCTTACAATTACAACATGCAAGATTATAGACTCTCAAGCCTTCATCTCCATCTCTGGTCATTTCTTCTATATCTCATTTATAAGATCTTCTTTCTCTTTAACTAGGTTCTCTAGATCCTCTCTTTCTGAAATTTTCTCCTCTTCTCTTCTCCTTTGTTTCAATTACCACATAATCTGGGACAACCCCCAGATCTCCTTTTCAATTTACATCACTCAGGGTTTTCTTGCCCCTTCATTCAATCTGTCCCCAAACCAAGTTCTTCGTTGTTAGGCCTGGTCATTTTTTCTGGTTCTGATTTTCCCTTGTATCTCCATTCTTTCATACATTCCGGTCTAAAGTACCAGAGCTGTCTTTAACTCCTATTTTCCTGCTCCTGTTTCTTGCCTCCAAAAAGAACCCAGGAGAATCTACAAGCCCCAAATCCTAAACGGTGTCACTGCTTTGGAAATGTTCTACCCCTTGTAAAGGGAATCTCTCCATACGAGAAAGCAATGTAACCTTTCAAATTCATCTCAGAAGAGCATATACCCACAAGGAATTGTATAGACCATAAAATGACTTTCTCAAATACCTAGAGAAAAAAAGATATCAATACCTAGAGTTTTTGATACAGGGTAGGGCCAAAGTAGGTTTATAATTGTGAGTACTCAAAACAGAGTTTATTCTTGTGTTACTATTTATCAATTATTGTATTATTTTCCATTTGAACAACTGTAAGCCTACATTGGCCCCACCCTGTATATTGTTTTTCTAACATCTGTGGGAGTGATTCTCAACTTTTAGTATGAATCAAAACCACTTGGAAGGCTAAATACAGATGACTGAGTCCACCCCTAGAGGTCCTGATTCAGTAGGTCTTGATTCAATAGGTCTTGGATGGGGCCTGAGAATTTGCATTTCTGACAAGTTTCTTGGTGCTGCTGCTTATTTGGTGACTGTACTTGGACCACCACAGCTCTAGGACATTCATGGCAATCCACATTCCTGATATTTTCCCTGACAGGACTTCTTTTCGTGCCTCCATACCACTCTCTGCTCAAATTACCTCTTATTTTATCTCTATCTATTGAAATCTACCCAGAGAAATGTGATTTCTCTCGACAACAAAAGAAACCACACAGAACATCAGGAGTGAGTACTCTTCCTTAATGTTTCCACTGCCCTCTACCTGTACCTCGCTCAGCGTCTTACACATTCTGCTTCAGGTTAAGAGAGCCCTTATGTGGACACAATATAAGTCTCCTCGGGTCTTCCTCATCCTATCCTGGACACCTACTGGGGTGTTGATCCAGAGCAGAAACTCACCCAGGTGTGAGGAACTACATACCCTCTGCTGAAATGGACCCTTCCGCCCTGCCCAACCAGTCCCATTCTCTATGAGCGTATGTATGTGTAATGCTATACCTACATGTGCATAGTGCACACTGTTGAGCAAATTACTTACTCTGTCTGAGCCTGTACACTCTTTATAAGGCTGCTGTAGGATGAAATGAGAAAATGTTTTAAAAATAAGTGTTACAAAACAAAATGGAAACACACAGTTAAGAGAAAGGGTTGATGGTTGATAGAGGGGAGGGACATTGGGGGACTGCGCAAAAAATGAAGGAATTAAGAAGTACAAATGGGTAGAGAATAGAGCTAGGGATATAAAGTTCAGCATAAGGAATACAGTCGATAATATTGTAATAACTATGTATGGGGCCAAGTGGGTACTTGAAATATTGGGGGGAACCACTCTATAAAGTACATGATTTTCTAATCATTATTATGTACATCTGAAACTAATACAGAATAATATTTAATGCTAACTTTAATTTAAAAATTTTTAAAGGGAAAGAAAAATAAGTGTTTAATTACGTTATTTAATCCTTCAAATAGCCTCATGAGTTAGATACTACTATTGTCATTTTACACCTGAGAAAATTGATGCTCAACACCACACAACTAGTAAGCGCTAGTCCCAAGAGTTGAACACAGGTGGCTCTAGCACTTGCCCTCTTGTTTTGATGATATGCTTCACCAGGTGCTCAAAGCCCTTGGATCAATTCCTGTTGTCAAACGCCCAGTGAATGGCAGCTGGGGTGGTTGTTGTTTTATCATAACTTTGGGTCTCTCTGTCTAGAATTTCTAATCTGCTATGTGTCTTTTGAGGCGTGTGAGTGTTGTCATTCCTGTTGTAAAGCTCTTGAACTTCCAGGATTAATTTTTTCCCTTTTATTTAAATGCCTAAATCACAGGTGCAACTGCCAAAAGGACTGGAATAAGAAGAGGCAATAGAATAATCTAGAAGAACAGGAATTGAAATATTGACTCTTGGATTAGAGCTTGTGTATCAGCAGCATAGTTCTGGATCCAGGTGGAACTGGGAACAATGCCAACGTCTGATGCAGGAATTTTATAAAAGGCAGAACGCTTAGCCCATGCAAAAATCGTGGTTGAAAAGGAAAGGGGAGGAGATTAAATATTAACATTCGGGGCAATGTTTTCTACTTCCAATCAGTTTGAGTAACTTCGGTGAAATTTAACCATGTTTCCAGCACAGAAGTTAAAAAAAACTTTTTTTGTAAATGTTTGCTTTACTATTGCTTTCTTCTGCTAAATAACAATAAATACTATAGAAATGTTAACTATTATAGTTCCATTTTTTTCATCTTCCATCTCTTCTGCTGTAATTCACCACATAGTATCTTAAAGGAACAAATCCTATTTTACCTACAGAAATGTGATGGGTAACTTGACCTCCAGACCCTTCTGATGCTTTGAAATGGAAGAATTGTAAATTAGCTTTTCTCTCAGACTCAGCTGAGATTTCCATTTTCCAACCCTGCCATGCTTTCTCCCTTGGCCATTCCCCTGGTGTTTTGGGATATACTTCTAATAGAGGTATCTGTGACAACCTAAATGTTTAAGCCACAGGGTGTGGAGAAAACAAAGTGTTTCCTGAAAAACTGATGTAGAAAACAAACCCTTCCCTGTTTCCATACATACAGGAACACTGGGACACAGCATGCTACCTTTGTAGAAACAATTTTTTATAAATAATATAGTTATTGTGAAGCTTTTGGTTTTAGCTAACTATATTTTGCTTGCTCTTTTTAAGTTTAGTCTGTGAATCTAATTTGATCTTGTTGATATCGTGAACCTTCTAAATGAAACTTACTGTGTATGGGATTAAACTGAAATTTCTTACCCTGTCACATAAAGCCCTCAGTGGCCTGGCCCCAATGTACTATCCAGTCTTATTTGCCACAAATCCTTCCTCAAGGAATTCCTATGTCTTTGCTCTCATCGTCCCCTCCAGAGTAGCACCCAGAGATTTCCTTCCCACTCTCCACATATGAAAGTCCTGCTCCATCTTTAAAGCCAGGCCAGGTCTCAATCCTCCTCAAAAATCTTCCAGACAACCCCAACCCAAGTGTTCTTTCCTCCTGCCAAGTTCCTAGGGCCCTTCTTAATTATCTGTTTTAGTCATTAGGTGCATAGAATATGAAATTTTGTATAGCAGGAGCATGCACCCTAGAAACCAGAAAATCACAATTTGACTCCTTTTTTCATTTCCTCACCTGAGTAAATAATTGGCACCTCTCTTGTTTCTTTTATATAATCACAGGTGCTAGACAACCAGTCAAACAAATTAGAAAAATGGATCAAGTTTAAAACAATATATTATTTGGAAGGACAAGCCATGGTAAAGAAATATGGTGTTTCTATATTTTAAAGCTAATTTAGTGTGTACAAAGTATCCAAATTTAAATTGTTATAGTTATCAATCAATTAATTTTAGAATGGCCAAAAACTGATAGCTTTGTTTTATCCTGCTTTATTATTTCTATAAAACATCCTTGCATATAAAGCAGGATAACTAAGAAAGGGCTATAGTAAATAAGCTCTTTAAGTGTCTAGCCCATTCTACAACTAAACTCTGATAAGACAAAGTGCTCTCATCATGTTTAAAAACTTAATGCATATTAGTGGTTGAAGTTCTGGAAAGCCTTTACACATTTGCTTGTACAGCCACAATGCTGATAAAGTCAGCAGTTTCAAAAAGTGCTAATAGTCCTGAAGGGACACTTTAATCTTAGATGTGTAAAAAGAGGACATGACCCAAATTCATAGAGTATTGCCTCAACACACAGGTTTTTGTCAAGAAGCAGGTTCACATTATGCTTTTTCTATCTACTCATTCCCATGCCGAAAATCTCTAAATTTAATATTTTCATGTTTTTAAAATGTAATAATTTCCCCCAAAATATTTGCTTCTTGCCTGATTGAGAGGAGGTCTCAAGACTTCAAATGGCAGTCATTGAGCTCTCACCCTGCCTGTTTAGATGGATGATGTGAAGTGGGTGTGGGGGCTCAAGGGCTATTACTGCCATTTGAAAATGAAATACTCGCCATGCATGGATACAGCCTTAATGTGTTTCTGACATTTCAGTGAAAGCAAACCATGCACAAAATGGACAGCTGAGTTAACACTGTGAAGAGACAAAATAATGACAACAGTTTTTCCAAATATAATGAAATATCATATAATGTCTGTATTTTATGATTGATCTGAGCGCATTCTTAGAAAACTGAATGTAACAAAAACCCAGGGCATTTTTAGAAATTGTATGCTCTCTAGCAACTTTGTGTGAATTGTTATATAAATACCGTTTTATAGTTATAGAAAATGTTATAAAAATAGATAACAATGTAATAGTTTACAGCATTTACATACTACTTTTCCAGAATTGATATTCACTGTTACTAATTATAATGATTACATTTTCAAAATTCAAGTTGTCATTTTCCCCAAGTTTCTTGTTTAGTCAGCAGAAATCACTGTGCAGAAAATGGAAGGAGCTAAAATGTATATAAATCCATGTCAGGTTTAAAAAAGGATCTCATCGGGACATCAAGATTACAACTAAACTACAGAACAACCATCATTTAGAATCATCTGAAATATAGCTGAATGGAAGTCGTACAACTAAGGAGATAACAAAGAAGCCACATTGAGACTGGTAAGAGGGGCAGATGCAGTACAGACTGGTCCTACACCCAAGTGTGGTAGATAAAAATCAGGAGGGATATCTTGGTTGTAGAGGTCACCCCTGAGGAGCAAAGGGTCCCAGCCCCACATTAGGAGCCCCAGCCCAGAGTTCCAGTGCCAGGAAGAGAAGTCATCATAACTTTTGAGTGTGAAAACCTGTAGGGATATGGCTGAGTGAGATGGAGGCTTCTGGAGTCTAAGTGCTTCCTCTTAAATGTCTGATACACAGGTACTTACTCAGACTCACTCTCTCTGAGCTCCAACATGGGGGCAGCAAGGACATACAGGGAAGAACCAAATTGTCCAGCATCAGGGCAAGGACTGGAGGGGCAGCTTTCTTCCAGACACAAGTGCCAGCAAAGGCCACTGCTCCTTTGATGAGCCCTCCTCCCGCACTGCCCACAGGCGGACACCATATGAGTCTCCATCAACCTGGCTAACACTGTTTGCCCCACCCCATTGATTCCCTGAGACCCCTCCCCACCCAACTTGTGGGCCCAGCCAAGCTCTTTACAGTGGCTTTTCCATACAAATGGTCTGTCTTGGTTCATGCCTTAGACTTTCCTAAAATTTCTCAAACAAACATCTGGCCTCAGCATGGCCCACACCTCTTGCTAAGTGGCCCCAGGCCTGGCACCATCAGTAACCAGCCTTGGTTCACAGGTTGGCCTTGCCTGGGCACCTCCAAGCCCAGCACAAGTAGCAGCCATCTGATGATCACTTTGTATCTCATGCTGGTTGGCCTCAAACAGAACACAGGTGGTGGCTGACATTGGCTTGCACCTCACAGGAGGTTCTAGAGCCACTGCACCCTGTGGACAGATTCATACCATGTTGAGGCATCACCCAACCACTGCCACAAGCAACACATCCAAGGGGCAGACTCAGTGGGCACCAGAGCTTCACTGAAATGAGTCCTCCTCCAAGGGCTGTGCTCCTGCACAGTTAATCTCCCATGGTAGTGACAGCCAGTCATTACAGTTGACTGGCCTGGTGGTAAATCTCTCCCATTGACATGCCAACAGCAATCAAGACTCAACTATAATAGGAGGACATACATGGGGAGTTCAATTGGAGCACCCAGCTCGGGTGATCAGGAAGGCTGTGCCACTGGGCCTTATAGGAGGACACCTACTACATTAAGCCACTCTACCAAGACCAAGAGATGTAGCAGCTCTACCTAATACACAGAAACAAACACAGGGAGGCTGCCAAAATGAGGAGACAAAGAAACATGTCCCAAAGGAAAGAACAGAACAAAACTCCAGAAAAAGAACTAAAAAAAATTAGAGACAAGCAATTTACTAAATGCAGAGTTCAAAACACTGGTTATAAGGATGTTCAATGAATTTAGTGAGAACTTCAACAACATAAAAAAGGACATGGAAACCATAAAAAATAACCAGTCAGAAATGTAGGATACACTAACTGCAATGAAGAATAATTTACAGGGAATCAACAGTACAGTTGATGAAGCTGAATCAAATAAGCAATTTGTAATATAAAGGAAAAAAAACACCCTACCAGAACAACAAAAAGAAAAGAGAATTTTAAGAAATGAGAATAGTGTAAGGGTTCTATGGGACAACTTCAAGTGTATTGACATTCACATCATGGGGATGCCAGAAGGAGAAGAGGGAGAGAGCAAGAAATGGAAAACCTATTTGAAAAAATAGTGACAGAAAACTTCCCTAACTTGGTGAAAGGAGTAGACATACAAATCCAGGAAGTGCAGAGGCCCAAACAAGATGAACCCAAAGAGTCTCACACCAAGACACATCATGATTAAAATGCAAAAGCTTACAGACAAAGAGAGAATCTTAAAAGCAGCAAAAAAAAAAAAAAAAGCAATTACTTACCTATAAAGGAACTCCCATAATACTATCAGCTGATTTCTCAACAGAAACATTGCAGGGCACAAGGGATTAGCAAGAAATATTCAAAGTGATAAAAAGCAAGACCTACAACCAAGACAACTCTACCCAGGAAAGCTATCATTTAGAATGGAAGGACATATAAAGAGCTTCCTAGTCAAGTAAAAGCTAAAGGAGTTCATCACCACCAAACCAGTATTCATCAAATGCTAAAGGGTCTTCTTTAAGAAGAAAAAATATTTTTAAAACCAATAAAATGGCAATAAATACATATCTATCAACAATTTAATCTAAAAAAAATTGAACAGAACAAAAACAAAAACAGACTTATGGGTACAGAGAACATTTTGATGGTTGCCAGATGAGAGGGGGGTTGGGAGCATGAGTGAAAAAGGTGAAGGGATTAAGAAATACAAATTGGGCTCTGGCTGGTTGTGGCTCTGTTGTCCAGTTAAGGGTTTCAGGATCAATTTGCTGTCAGGGCACATGCCTAGGTTGTGGGTTCAGTCCCCAGTCGAGGCATGTACAAGAGGTAGCCAAACAATATTTCTCTTTCACATTGATGTTTCTGCCCCTCTCTTCCTCCCTTTCCCTCTACTTAAAATCAATAAGCAGGCCAAGATGGAAGCATAGGTAGATACACTTTGCTTCCTTGCACAATCAAAAGAAGGATAACAACCAATTAAAAAACAAAAAACAACCATAACTGCCAGAAAATTGAACTGTATGGAAGTCTGACAACCAAGGAGTTAAAGAAACATTCATCCAGACCAGTAGGAGGGGTGGAGACAGGGAGCCAGGGAGGCAAGAACACATTGTAAGGCAGCAGCTGGTGGAATGAAATATCCCACATTCGCATGTGGATAAGCTGGTAGGAACAACTGGGAAACAGGAAAGACCATGCAACCCAGGGTTCCAGCATGGGGAAATAAAGCCTCAAAACCTCTGGTTACAAAAAATCTGTTGTGGTTGTGGTGGCAGGAGAAAGGCACAGCCTCACGGGAGAGTCCGTAGGAGGGGCCTACAGGATCCCAGAACATACATAAGCTCACCTACCTGAGAATCAGCACCTGAAAAGGTGCCATCCACTTGTGGGAAGCAAGGGAAGTTGACTGAAAGTGGGGTGAGAGCCAAGCAAGCAGCATTGTTCCCTCTCTGACCCCTCTCCCACATACAGGGCCACAATGCAGCTAAGTAGGTTGCCCTGATCTGGTGAATACCTAAGGCTCCACCCTTTATAATGTAATTAGTGCACCAAGACAAAGAAATATGGCCCAAACGAAAGAACAGATCAAAGCTCCAGAAAAAATACAACTAAGTGATGAAGAGCTAGTCAACCTATCAGATGCACAGTTCAAAACACTGGTGATCAGGATGCTCACAGAATTGGTTGATTTTGCTCACAAATTAGATGAAAAAAATGAAGGCTACACTAAGTGAAATAAAGGCAAATGTACAGGGAACCAATAGTAGTGGGAAGGAAACTGGAACTCAAATCAACACTGTAGACCAGAAGGAAGAAAGAAACATCCAACCATAAAAGAATGAAGAAACAAGAATTCAAAAAACTGAGGAGAGGCTTAGGAACATCTAGGACATCTTTAAATGTTCCAACACCCGAATTATAGGGGTACCAGAAGGGGAAGAGGAAGAGCAACAAGTGGAAAACTTATTTGAACAAATAATAAAGGAGAACTTCCCCAATCTGGCAAAGGAAATAGACTTCCAGGAAGCTCAGAGAGTCTGAAAGAAGTTGGACCCAAGGAGGAACACACCAAGAACACACACACATCATAATTACGCAAGATTAAAATTAAGTTGAGAATCCATAGAAGCAGCAAGAGAAAAGGAGACAGCTACCCAAGAAGGAGTTTCCATCAGACTGTCAGCTGATTTCTCAAAAGAGACTTTACAGGCAAGAAGGGGCTGGAAAGAAGTATTCCAAGTCATAAAAGGCAAGGACCTACACCCAAGATTGCTCTATCCAAAAAAGCTATCATTTAGAATGGAAGGGCAGATAAACTGCTTCTCAGATAAGGTCAAGTTAAAGGAGTTCATCATCACCAAGCCCTTATGATATGAAACATTAAAGGGACTTATCTAAGAAAAAGGAGATAAAAATATGAACAGTAAAATAACAGCAAACTCACAATTATTAACAACCATACCTAAAACAAAAACAGAAACAAACTAAGCAAACAACTAGTACAGGAACAGAACCACAGAAATGGAGATCACATGGAGGGTTATCAATAGGGGAGTGGGGGTGGAGAGAAGGGGAAAAGGTACAGAGAATAAGTAGCATAGATGGTAGGTAGAAAATAGAAAGGGGGGAGGTTAAGAACAGTATAGGAAATTAGAAGCCAAAGAACTTACATGTATGACCCATGGACATGAACTAAAGCAGGCAATGTGGGTGGGAGGGGGTGTGCAGGGTGGAGGGGAGTGAAGGGGAAAATGGGACAACTGTAATAGCATAATCAATAAAATATACTTTAAAAAAACAAAAAAGAACTATGAACAATCAAATGATAACAAACTCACAAATATCAACAACTGAACCTTAAAAAAGCAAAACAAAAAAACAAACTAAGCAAACAATTAGAACAGGAACAGAATCACAGAACTGGAGATAACATGGAGGGTTATTAGTACAGAGGGGATGGGGGTAAAATAGGGGAAAAGGTACATAGAATAAAAAACATAATCGGTAGGCACAAAATAGACAGGGGGAGGTTAAGAACAGTATAGAAAATGGAGAAGCCAAAGAACTTATATGTATGACCCATGGACATGAACTAAGGCAGGGGGTGGAATTCTGGCAGGAGGGGGCTGCATAGTAAAGGGGGAGAAAAGAATGGGACAACTAAAATAGCATAATCAATAAAATATACTTTGGAAAAAAGGAAGAAAATTCTGACACATGCTACAACACAGATGAAGCTTGAAGACATTATGCTCAGTGAAATAAACTAGTACAAAATATTGTATGAGTCCACTTAGATGAAGCGTCTAAGAGCAGTCAAATTCATAGAAACAGAAAGGAGCATGGTTGTTTTCAGGGGCTGGGGGAAAGAGGGATGAGGAACTGTTTGTTTAATGAGTGCAGAGTAGCAATTTAGCAAGATAAAAAAATTCTGGAGATTGCACAACAATATGACTATACTTAATATTATGATCTGAACACTTAAAATGGTTAAGATGGTGAATTTTATTATGTGTTCTACCCTAATTAAACAGTATGGTGATTGCTGGGAAGAGGGGGTATAAGGGGACTAAATGGTAATGGGAAAAAATACAATAAGGATTAAAAATAATAATAATAAAAGAAGAGAAAATCAATAAGCATATCTTCAGGTGAGGATGAAAAAAAAGGACAAATTGGTAATTACAGGAGAGTCATGGGGATGTAAAGTACAGCATAGGAAATATAGTCAATAATATTCTAATAACTATGTACAATGTCAGATAAATGCAAGATATATTAGGGTGATCACTTAGTAAGTTATAGAATGTCTAATCATTGTGGCATACACCCAAAATTAGTCAACTTTAATGATGCAGACACCAACCCACAGTGTCCACAGTGTTATGGATGAGACACAAGACATACACATGGACTACCAAGTCCTGTGGAGGAAAAGGGTGAGCATGGCTTTTCTCTTAAGGGGAGAAAAAGCCGTGGCCCTTGCCGTGACCTGCCTTTATTGGGTTTCTCAACACATCACATGATGGTCCTCACTTACTATGCACAGGTTCACTTTAGGTGGTTACCTTTTACAGAAAACAAAGGAGCTGATGCTACTAATCACATCACAGAAGAAGGATATTAGCAAATGAAAAGGGAAAAGTGGTTGAACAGGTTACACTCCACACTGGGGGGTTTTAGCATCGATTTTAGGAACTTATAATAAGCACTTACTGTCTCAATTCAGAGTGAGGGAGTTTTAGCAAAAGCAAGTGCCAAAGTGGCCTAGGTACATTGCAGGCCTGATTCACCATGGGAGAACCTATCCATGGGCATGGGTCCTGTGCATCAGACCTTGCTTTCCACTGGGAGCTGGGCCCAGGTGATGCAGAATGGTCTCCTACACGTCAATTGAAAAATAAAAAATGGCCCTTTTCATGAAGATGCACCCAAAGTAAAGAAGGAAGCCCCTGACCCTCCCAATGCCCTAGACAAAGAAAGCAAAGGCTTTGAGGGCAAAGAAAGCAGTGCTGGGACTTCCGGCCAAGATGGAGGCATAGGCAGACGCACTGTGCCTCTTCTCACAACCAAAATTAAGGACAACAAAGATTTAGAAACAAGAAAACAACCAGAACTCAGAAAATCAAACTGTTTGGAAGTCCAACAACGATTCATCCAGACCGGTAAGAGGGGCGGAGTCACGGCAGGAAAAAGCGGAGGTGCAGACCACGCATGCAGGCAGCAGTGGCTGGCAGTCCCCAGGTACACAGGCAGCGACTAGCAGACCCCGGGCACGGGGTGCCAACTGTGCAGAACCAGTGAGGCCGCACAAGGTGGCTGGCTGACCCGGTGGTCCCACATTCACACGCAGATAATCCAGGCAAAGGGGAAGTGGTGAAAGGGACTGGAATCTGAGAGTGAGTAAAGCAACCGCCATTATCTCCTCTCAGACCCCGCCCCCACATACAGCGTCACTACCCAGTGACTGGGCTGTCCCGCCCTGGGGAACACCTGAGGCTCCACCCCTCACTACGTAACAGCTGCAACTAGACAAAACAAACAAACAAACAAAAAAACCCAGAAATGAAAATGGCTCAAACCGGAGAACAAATCAAAGCCCCAGAGCCAATTTATCTAAGTGATGAAGAGATTGCCAACCTATCAGATGCACAATTCAAAACCCTGGTAATCAGGATGCTTACAGAATTGGTTGATTTTGCTCACAAATTAGATGAAAAAATGAA
>PVKU01007350.1:0-88900 GCA_004027475.1 Anoura caudifer
TATTAAGAGAGATGAAAACAAAATTACTTCTTTCTGCCACTGTTGCTGTAGTGACTGCTATACCTAGCATTTCCACCCGCCACCTATAGGTGCTACGTAAGTTGACCTGGAATCCAGATTTGGTCCTTTAGGCGACACTTTTCATGTTTCAAACCTGGGCTTCATTTGTCAATGAACCATCAGCACTTACAAGGAAGGTGATGTTTCTTATCTTCACTTTCAAAGAAACAAGTTTTAAACTCAGAAACATCAATCATCCAAGTATCAGAAATTAATTTCTATATTATTAATCTCCATACAAATGTGAAAGTTTGTAAAGTTTCCAGATTCATGAATGTGATATGAATACCTTTGGTTATTCTAAACCTAAAGAAACAACCAGGGAGTTTCAAATTTTGGAAGGGGTTTTCTTCACAAATTTTCTTTGTTTGTTTACCACCTGCAAAAATATAACTAAAACTGTAAAATAAGAATTCCCAGTGCGTTATGACAGGTACTGGTAGGGGAAAAAATGCATCAACTTACCGGAGTTGGATCAGTAACTCTTGGAAACTGAATGTTTCTGAACAGACACAAATGTTGAAGATGACAGTTTGCTAGCTATTCCTTGAAAAATATTTCTCCTTTTACTAATAAAATGCCAATGATTATGCAGAACAACATAAACACTTGCTATAATTCTAATATCATGATAATCTACAAAGCTAATGTTGAAGTATAAAGAAATTTATATGAAATATAAGCCACATGGTGCTAGATTTAGTAAAACCTAAATTTTCCCTCTTGAAGTATGTAGTCCTGCTTATTAAAAGCAAGAGTAAAATATAATGTGGCTTTCAAATTGCATAACATTGCTTTGTCAGAGCCTTTGTCCAAGATCATCATTGTATCTTTGTCTGTGTGCCTCTGGAGTTTACAATAACTTTTAGACAGCAGTTTCTATAAATCTATAGGGTAGATATCAGGACTAAAAGAGGCACATTGCATCTGACTAACACAATCCTACTGAATAAAGTGGTTAAGGTAGGACATAAAAATACTAAGAACCTTGATAACATTAAATATTAAGAATTGTCATTTTTTATGTTCCTCATCAGTTCAGTGTCAAAATAAGGCAGCCAAGATAAGTGAAAATCTCATCTTAGTTTAAGAGAGCTATCCTAAATGACTGTATGCTAGACCTGGGAATTAGAATAAGTCTTGTAAATATCAACCTGCCCTGTAGTTGGTAACTAAGAAGAAGATGTGATCTGCATAGGAAATCAAATGAAAATAACGCACCCTACCTGCTGGCAGTTATCAAGGGTCAGGGTAATCTCTTAAAAAAGAGAGAGGGAGAGAGAGAATGGAAAATTTTAACAATATGTGTCTTACAGGAAAAGAAATGTCAAAGGAATGATAAAATTAATCTGAATAATCTGAAAAGGAGAGAAATAAAATAATTACCGTAAAAACTAAGAAAAAAATTTTTAATAAAACAGTTCAGCAGTCAAAATTCAGTGCTGGAATATGTGATTTATGGAAAAAAGGACAAATGATGAGGAGTAAAATGACAGAATTAAAGGTGAAGACTGAAGAGAAGGGCAAGAAAATGGTAATGAAGACAGAAAATAGAAGATAAAGAGAAGAGAGATTAACCTAAGAACACAAAGAGAAATCAAAACTAAAAATTAAGCAACTATCAAAGACAAAATAAGATATATATTTTTAAGTAGATCATATTGGACTCATAATATTCTGTCTAAAATAATGAATAAATATTTATAATTTGACATGGCAATTATAATGACAATGGTGAAGAGAATGTTTTATACGTATTTTATTTAAAAATTGAGCCCTGGCTGGTATGGGTCAATGAATTGAGCACCAGATTGTGAATCAAAGGATTGCTGGTTTGATTCCCAGTTAGGGAACATACCTGGGTTGCAAGCCAGGTCCCCAGTGGGAGGTGCACGAGAAGCAACCACATATTGATGTTTCTCTCCCTCTCTTCCCATTTCCCCTCTCTCAAAAATAAATAAATAAAATCTTAAAAAAATAAAAATAAAATAAAAATTGAGAATAATCTAGTTGACCTGTCTGAACTATTGTGAAGATGCAAGTTTGGTACAATATCTGCAAATCAATAAACATGATATACCACATAAAAAAATGAAGGATAAAAACCACATGATCATATCAATAGATGCAGAAAGTCCATTTGATAAAATCCAGCATCCAGTTATGATAAAAAACTCTCAGTGAAGCAGGAGTAGAGGGAACATACCTCAATGTAATAAAGGCCATATGTGACATACCCACAGCCAATATTATACTCAATGGGCAAAATCTACAAACATTGCTCTTAAAATTGGGAACAAAACAGGGATGTCTGCTTTTCCCAATCTTATTCAAAATAGTACTAAAAGTCCTAGCCACAGCAATCAAACAAGAAGAAATAAAAGGTATCCAAATTAGAAAGGAAGAAGTGAAACTGTCATTGTTTGTAGATGACATAATAATGCATGTCTGGGGTGTCCAACCTGTTGGCATCTCTGGGCCACACTGGAAGAAGTGTTGCCTTGTGCCACACATTCAATACATGAACACTAGTGAAACCTGATAACAAAAAAAAGTTCCATGCAAAATTTTCATGATATCTACCACCAGAGAAAAGCAAAAAAGTCCTCACATAACCCTAATAATGCAGTGGCCCTTTCGATAATCTTTTAAAATCATCAAGTAGGCCCCACATTTGTGATCACTAATATAGAACATGCATGTACCTAAATAATGTTTTAAGTAAATTTATGATTTTTTGTTGGGCAACATTCACAGCCATCCTGGGCCACATGTGGCCTGTGGGCCGTGGGTTGGACACCCCAGCTGTATACAGAGAACCCTAAAGATTCCACCAAAAATCTATTGTACTAAAACTGATAAATGAATTCAGTAAAGTAGCAGGACACAAAATTAGTATCTGGAAATCATTTGTATTTGTATAAGACATTAATGAACTATCAGAAAGAAAATTTAAGAACATAATCTCATTTACAATAGCTTCAAAAAGAATAAAATATTTAGGAATAAATTTAACAAAGAATATAAAAGACCTGTACTCAGAAAATCATAAGACACTGAAGAAATAAATTGAAGAAGATACCAATAAGTCAAAAATATACCATGTTCACAGATAGAAAAAAACTAACATCATTAAAATGTCTATCTATCCCAAAGCAATCTAAAGATTCAACACAATTCCTATCAAGATGCCAAAGGTGTATTTCAAAGAACTAGAATAAATATTCTAAAAATTCATATGGAACCACAAATGACCCCAAAGAGCAACAGCAGGCTTGAGAAATAAGAATAAAATTGGAGGAATCAATGTTATTTAATATCCAACTATTCTACAAGGTCATAGTAATCAAAGCAACATCATACTGGAAGCCAGGTATTTAATAAATAATTGCACAAAGGTATTTATAGCTAAGATAAAGGCAAAGAGAAAACATCTCAGTGTGTGAGCATGTAGTATTGGGAAAAAAGGTTTGTATAGAATCATGACTAAAGAAATGCTATTTAAGCTAACACAAAAATTCAGTACACATATAATAGTGTATGTGCTCACTTACTTGGGTGTACACGTGTGGGACTTGAGGGATAGGTTAGTGAGAAATAGCAGCACTGAAGGCAAAGGAAATAAGAGTGAGGGTTATAATCAAGGAAGGAGCTAGTAGTTTTACATTCATAAATTATATAATCAATAATGGAAATATATACAATGTGAACCATTATGCATTAATGGTAAACACAGCAAAAGTTACTGGGATATCAAGAGAAAACTGTTAAAAGATAACAGAAGTAAACAACTTCATCATTTACCTCCTAGTCTTAAAAATTTGGAGGAATCTAAGCATGAATTAACATTAGAAAATCTAACTAGTATAACATAGAAATAGATACATTAAAATCTCATTTTCTTTTTTTATTTTAAAGATTATGTTTACTTACTTTTAGAGAGAAAGAAAGGGAGGGAGAAAGAGAAGGAGAGAAATATCAATGTGTGGTTGCCTCTCATGCACCCCCTACTGGGGACCTGGCCCGCAACCCTGGCATATGCCCTGACTAGGAATTGAACTGGTAACCCTTTGGTTTGCAGGCCCGTACTCAATCCACTGAGCTATGCCAGCCAGGGCTAAAATGTCATTTTCTTATTAGAAACTTAAAATGACAAAAGTAAGCAGTGTTTGGGGATGGTATTATTTTGTCTAGACAGGTCAAAAGAATGATTAAAATAAAGGTAAAAACTTGTAAGATTTAATATGGTAGGTAGTCAGGAATTGTAAAAGAAAAAGAGGTGGTAATCACTAAACGAGAAAAATATATAATTTCCAGGAGTATTCTCTAAAAATGAAACAAAAGAAAATGAAAACAACAAATATTTGAAATGCAAACTCAATATTTTGTTGTATCTTTAGTGTGTATAGGTGCCCAGAATATAGTAATCATATAACTTATGTTTGTTGAAAGATTGAGTGAGCAAGTGAATAAATGAGCTTCTAGAAGCAAACACCACATATTATTAGTCTAACAGTCTCAGCAAACTAGTATAGTTCCTTAAACATATTAAGAGTTCAATTAAATTGTATTAAATTAATTAAAAATTAACTATTATTGGTAATAAACAAATTAATTCCCTAGGATTTTTCTTTATATTGTAATGCTTTCTTTTTTCATTATTCCCCTGCTAGACTAACACATGTCTTTAAAATTTTATGTCAATATCTTTCCCATCAAAATGTCTCTGTAATGATTAACAGTGAAGACTCTGGAATTAGATGTCCCACTTGGAATTCCACTTCTAAGTCTTACTAGCTGTGTGATATTGGACAATTGTATATAACTTCTCTGAGCCTCAATTCCTCATTATGAAATAAATAAAAATTTGGAGTGATAAGAGTACCTAATGTAAAGGATATTTTTATAAAAATTAGATAAAATATAAATATAAATATTATTCCTTAGTATAGTGTTTGAAAGGTAGTAGGTGCTCAAAAATATTATCATCATCTTGTCTCCAATCTCCAAATTTTCTAAAGATTTTGTTTGAGATGGTATTTAAACTATAAGCTGCTAAAATAATTATAATATTTCTCAACACTAGTTATTGGTCATATCTTCTCTATTCAAGAACATAGAATGGCTTATTTTTTACAAAACATATATTCACCTCACCACTCAAGGTTTATTCATTCAACATTTATTAACTACCTAACACAGTTTCTACCATATTGTAAGCATGCAATGAGCATTTGTTTAATGAAGGAAGTGAATCAATGAAAAAATGAGCTTCTACTTAGTAAACATAGTACTAGACTCTGGATACAAGGATGAATATGTGTCTTCATATAAAGTAATAAAATTGAATATTTATTGAGGATTTACTATAAACTAAGGCCTATTACTGGATAAGTTGTGAGCCTTATCCTCCTGATAATACTTTTAAAGTATTATGAATCTTAATATACAGGTAAGAGAAATGAGGCCTAAAGAAGTTTTCTAAGGGTTGCATGGGCAGTGAGTGGGAGAAACAGAATGCAAACCCATGACTTTCTAATTCCAGCTTTTTTGTTTTGCAAATATCCTACTCCTCTGAAATAACTTAGGTTATCTAGAAAGTCATTGACTCTCTAGTAGTAGAACATTACTCATTAAGCCTTCGATCACTCTTCCTATCAACTGACTAGACCAGGAGTCAGCTAACTATTGGCCATGGGCCACATCTGTGTTTTTGTACAACCCACACCCTAAGCATTTATCTTGCATTTTTAAATGGTTAAAAAAATTCAAAAGCTAATTGTTTGTGACATGAAAATTATATGATTGTTATATAATTTTCTGTTTTGCCTTTTGACCTGCAAAGCCTTAATATCTACTAACTGGCCCTTTAGAGAAAATGTCTGCCCAGCTTTGGACTAGGTTGTGGGGGGTGCTCTTCAGCAATGTGAGTAATGCATACGCCACAGCTGATTTTCAGGCAAATGTACCATGGGCAAATAGACATATCAGCCCTACAACACTTCTGGAAGCTGTTTGCTTGTGCTTCAGTGCAAAAGAGCTAGAGTAATTATAAAAGAGGATAAAAACTCACGCTACTAGTATATTGAACTGATGTGGAAATCTAATTCATTCTCCAAAAAAATTTCTTCATATAACTAACGAAAATGTCCACACAAAAGTAATGTGTTTCAAATAAATGATTTAAATATGTATTCAGCCTTTAAAAAATTATTCTTCAGTTTTTTGAACAGAGAGTGGTGCTTATATTATACAAGGCCAATTTGTAACAAGTTACTTTTAAATGCACATCATTGACTCATTTACTCATCAATTGACTCAACCAGTAATTGTTGAATACCAGGCACTGGACTAATTAAGCATAGGCAATACACTGCCAGTGACCTGGCTTCTGACCTGAAGTCATATATATGATATATATATGATATATATTGAATATATATATTCAAGTTCTATACATATATATAATATACCTATACACCACTGAAATGTTATAAAATAAATATGTAATTTACTGTACACAATAAACTGAATCGTCCCTAATATTTGAATATTCTCCAATGACCATTTTACATATTTGTCCAGCCTAAACAAAGATCACAAATTAAAAGTTCCTGAGGTAAGTGAATGCTAGAAAAGAAACACACTGCTACCAGAGCAGAGGGAAGAGATTTGCTCTGAGAAAAGACATGAGGTTTTTAGCAGAGATCTGAGATAGGTTGAAAATTGATCACTAGTTGGCTGAGTTAGGAAATAAATCAGCTCCCTAAGATTTTTTTTAATTAAACAGGGTATAAATTAATCAGACAGAACTGTTGAAGTTATAGCTTTTAAAAGAAAAAAATGCAAATTTGTGGTACTTGATTTAATTGTGCAACAGCAAATGAGCTAAGGGAATCAAGAAAGCAAGCAATTTACATTTTAAAACGTTTGAACAGGGGGCCAGGACTGTTGGAAGTGCTCTGCAATACACACAGCAGTTGAAAACAAATTTGGCAGAGCAAAACACTCACACATATTAATTAATTATGAAAATACTGGTAAAACAAAAGAAAAAATCGAAAGAGACCAATACAGACATTCTCATGTAATTCGGGACTCATTTGTATTTGGAAGGGGAGAAATTATTGCTTTGCTAAAATACGTAGTACTCATAATCAAAAGTATTTTAATTATACCTTACTGATTATGCCATTACAGTTGTCCCAATTTCTCTCCCTTAGCCCCTCTCCACCCAGCACCTTCCACTCTCCCAGGCACTCCCCACACCACTGTCCATGTCCACAGGTCATGTCTACAGGTTCTTTGGCTACACTGTTTCCTATACCGTACTCTACATCCCTATGGCTATTCTGTAACTACCTATTTGTACTTCTAAATCCCCTCTCCTTTTCCTAAGTATAGTTTTACACTCAGAGTAAAATAAATGCTTTTTTTATTTACTCACCAGTTAATTATAGTTTCCATTGTATGTATGGAAAAGAGGAACTTGTGCAGAAGAGGTGTTCTAAGTAGGAGCTGGGGGAGCTAAAAATTTCTTTGGAGGCATGGAAAGATATACAGCAGAAAAGAGTTTCTCTGTTAAAAACATGGCAGTGTCCCAGAAATTCCAGATATTAATAGAAATAAGTTATATTTTTTTAAGTCAGACAGAAACACTCTGATTTCACACAGTAGAAGAGCAGACATTCCTGTCAACTTCAAACATCATAGAACTATCTGGTACTTTGGAGGGGTTATTGCATTCTAGTCTTCTCTACCTTCTATGAATGAAAAAGGGTATCATGACGTCCAGTGGCTTATCAATCCCCGAAAAATGTAACCTTGGACTAACTCCTTTTATTTTTACCTTCTGCTCAACAATGATTGTATATATAAAATACACTATATAAAAAAGACAATATGTGAAAGACTTTAAACATAAATCATTTTAGCATGAATATAAACTTTCATAATGTATAATATAGAAGATAAGCAAGACAACATTTTTCTCAATTATAGTGAGAGAATATTTATTTTAGCAACTTTTTCTGTGTTCCATTACCTTAAATCAATCATCATAAAAACTACAGAAAAATGTAGCTTTGTAAAAAATGATATACATTTTTATGCCAATAACAATGTTTTCCTATTTCAGTTTATCAAGTCAATTATCAAAACATGAAAATGAATTATAAAATATCTTTGTTTTGCTATTCATTATAATAATAGCTGTTAAGAGTGTTCTTTACAAAATATTTTTACTATACATATTTGTTTTACATATTTACATATTATGTATATTCATGTTTGCAGGTTGAAATAAACTCTGAATGATTGGTAACATACAATTACACATTAAAAAAGATTCTATCACTGGCCTTTGTGGCTCACTTGGTTGGAGCATCAAACCATAACCAAAGAGTTACAGACTGGATTCCTGGTCAGGGCATATACCTAGGTTGCAGCTGACCCCTGGTCTGGAAGCATAGGACCTCCAGTCTGGGCATATGCAACCGATTGATGCTTATGTCTCTCATCAATATTTCTTTCTTCCTCTCTCTCTGAAAAACAATGAAAAGGATATCCTCAGGTTAGGATAAAAAGAAATAAGTTCTTAATGATGGCTTGAAGTTACAAGCATAAGCGGTAAATTAAAATAATGGAATGTTTAGCATCTTAGAGACCATCCTGCCCAAGTATGGAAAACCGTTCTCCTTCAGACTATACCTGATTATACCAGTGTTCCTTTAGCCCACACGGTGTTTATTAAAAAAAAGGTACCCTTCATATGAAGCATAATCTGTCCTGTTTCGTTAGTTCACACCGTAATTGTCTTATACCTGCAACTCCACAGGCATATGGGTTTGCTTCTCTTGAGCAAACCCTATCCCTGATTTATAGATGAGGAAGCAATCAGAGGAAGGTTAAACATTTGATGCAAATTTTATCCTAATAGAAAGTTTAGGTAATGTGTCATAATTCTCACAATGGAGATTTTATGACGTTAATAATAAAGATGATAATTGCCTCCATTTATTGTGTTGTCATGTGTTGTACTAACTGCTGTATGTAAGTTATTATGTTTAAGTCTTAAAAAGCTATAAGATATATTTTTTATCCTCATTCTGCAGATAAAGAAGCTGAGAAGCAAGGGGTGAAATAGCCTGTCTAAGTTTGCCACTCTGCTTGCAATGTCTCCACCCAACTGCCTCTTTCACTTAATGAGTGTAATAGCTTCCTTTAACTTGTATAACATGTTGATGGTCCTCAACTATTACAACTGAGATTCTTTCATTCTGTATGCTCCAAAGCATTTAGTGAAAAATGATAATTATTTAGGTATATAATTAGAAATTGATGACATATATGGATAATTTTTTAAAGAAAATATTTATTGACTGTTTATAATTGGCCAGTTATATGGGTAATATATTTTTATATGTTAGGGAATTTTTACAATAACATTATAACACATGTATAATTATCTCACCTTGGCTAGGAATTAAAGTACAGTGTGGTAAATTAATTTTTCCAAGGTGACTCTCAATCAGTAGTGATACTAGAATTTGAATCTTAGTTTTTACCTTCAAAGTCCTTATATTTTATAATGATAATTTAAAATATAATTTTAACATTATTTGTTTGGTTAGTAACTTACATATTTTATATTAAAATGAGCCATAGAGGTACAATATTTCTGTCAATATAATTTCAAGCAAAGTATTGAATGTCTATGCTTAGAAATTTTTTATCATATTTAGTAAGAGTAGTTTACAAAATCTATTTAGATTGCTATGCATAAGAGGTTTTGCTGGAAATATAGTAAGATGTCATAAAAAGTATTATAATCACTTGCCTCTGAAAACTTTAATAATTTTGGAATCATTACACCACCAACTGAAAAAATTTGGTTTCTAAAACCTTGCCTGTCATCCACCTTCCATCTCAGCTAAGGATTGAAATGGTATACAAATGAGTTTTCATTATCAAAATAATTTAATCCTATGGTATATTTACATATCTATGCAGCAGAAAGAAAAAAGGAGCTCCTACCCTTCACAACAGCATGGATGGAAACTGGAGAGCATTATGCTAAGCTAAATAAGCCAGGCAGTGAAAGACAAATGCCATATGATCTCACCTTCAACAGGAACCTAATCAACAAAACAAACAAACAAACAAAATATAACCAAAGACACTGAAATTGAGAACAGGCTGATAGTCACCACAGGGGAGAGGGGAGGGAATTTCAGGGGAAAAGGGGAAGGGTTTACAGGAACAAGTATAAAAGACACATGAGCAAAAACTAGGAAAGGGAAGAAATGGGAGGCAAGTGGGGAGGGCTGGGGTGGTGGGCTAGGGTGGGAATAAAAGCTAGAAAACTGTACAAGAACAGCAATTAAAATAAAATTTTAAAAAGTAAAAAAATAATTTAACCCTGAGTTAAAATCCTGCTCTCAAAATAGCATTATAATATATGTAGGTTTCACATTAGTTGTCAAGCTCAATATTTACTAGGAACTTTGGATCTCATATGATTATAATTTTGTAAAATTATAATGGCATGATATTTGGAAAATACCTCAACATTTTAAAGTGTCAAAACTAAAATTCTTTAAGTACAAATATATGGTAAAGATTAACATGATTATGTTATTGATTCAATGACTTACTTGTTGATTATTCATTAGGTACCTACTGAATAGTACTCTAGGCAACATTTTGAGCAGTAACAAAGCAAAATGTCTGTTTTCTAGAAGATTACATTCTAATGGGTTGGATAATGTAGACGATCATTTTAAAACCCATTATATAAGGCATCAGGTAGTAATAAGCATTATGATAGAAAAGGAATGAGAATAAAGAGAACAGGCATTGGAAGTCCTCTCTGCAAAGGTGACATTCCAGCAGAGACCTATACAATATTACAGATCTATGCAAATACTCAGGCTGGAGAGTGTTCCAGGCAAAGAAATCAGCTAGGGAAAGGGTCTGGAAAATTTGCAATGAACATAGCAAACAAAAATCCTTGCTCTCATCAATTTTCAATTCCATGTGTGGAGGACACAATAGACAAGACAAATATCTGACAGTTTGTTGAAAGATAAGTTCCAAAGAGAAAAGTTCATTAGGGAAGGGGGACAAGAAATATCTAGACAGTGATTTGGTTGCATTTTTCAGTAAGACTTCCAGGGAAGATCTCTTCATGAAGATGACACTGAAATGAAGGCTTAGAGGGGGTAGAGGTGTCACCCATGGTTAATATCTGGTAGGAGAACATGTTCTATTTGGAGGCAGTAGCAAGTACAAAGGCCCTGAGGTAGGATACTACTTGACAAAAAAACAAAGAAGCTAGTGTGCTAGAAAGGAAGGAGGGAAAATGAGTATAGTAGGAGATGACATCAAAGAAGCAACAAAATGTAGATTGTTTAGGGCCTATACGCCATTGTTAGTAGCTTCAGTTTTGCCCTGATTAAGGGAGAAGCCATTTAGGGCATGTGATCTAACTTCATTAGGAAAGAACCAGCTCTGGCCACTGTGCTAAGAATGGACTGAAAAATCACAGAAAGAAGCAAGGTTGATATCACAATTATCAAGGTGTAAGAGATGCCTGGGTGAAAGCTGTAGAGGTTACATGTTGTTGGATTCTGGATATATTATGAAATAATATAAATGGGATCTGCTATGTCTGTGGGGTTTGAGAAATGTACTGGAATCACAGATAACATTTGCATTTTGTTTTAATAACTGGAAGAATGTAATGATCACTTACTTTAATGGCAACTACTATGGTAATGGTGGGTTAGCAGACGGAAATGGGAATCCCATTAGGATATGTTATGTTTGCAGTTCCTATTAACATCCAAGTGGAAATATCAAGCAAATAGTGTGTTTGTGTGTATGTGTACTGTGTGTTACCATACAAGGAAGGTGTCTAGGTAAGAATAAATTTGGTAATTCTTTGGTGTATACATGATTTTTAAGTACAAGAGTAACGTAACCTCGGGAATGGTGTGGATTAATAAGTGAAAAGTTCAAAGACTAAGATGGGTCCCTGAAATGTTTTGATATCAGGAAGGTGAGGACAAATAAGCTATGAAAATGAAGGAGAAGGAACAGTTAAAGAGGAAAAATACAAGTAAAGAAATTGTTTTTTGAAGAAGGGTGTGATCAACTTTATCAAATACCGATTATAGGTCAAGTGAATGAAAACTGAAAAACTGGTCAATAAGTTTAACAATGTGGACATCATTGGTTACTTTTATAGTAGCATTTTAGCCAGTGGTAGGAAGACAGCCTGATTTGAGAAGCCAAGAAAGAATGGGAATTGTGCTTGCAGACTGGGAGAATGAAAATGAGTTGGAACCTAGAGGGGAAAATTGGGCCAAAATGATACATATATTTCCTTCTTTCTCTCTCTCTTTTAAAATAAGACATTGGGAACATACCAGAATGTTTAAATACTATTGATGATGCAGGAAGGAAAAGTGGGTCTTTGGTCACAGACAATTCATTTATGAGAAGAGGACCAGGGGAAATTACAGATAAATTGATAGCTACTGCAGTAGTGTGTTAAGGTTGACACCTCTGGGAAACAGACTAGGTGAGGTGGAGTATAGTGTAGGTGATGGTTATTAAGAAGTGCCTTTGGAATCCACCCACTGGAAGGGAGGAGAAAGGTGTAGGTATGGGAAGGAGACAATCTGAGCTTCAATATTGCCCCCAGCTGATACCTAAAAGGAACTCTAAACCTAGAATGACTTGTCATATTTGTCTGATCTTGGACCAAGGTGGTCAGGCTACTTTACTCACTCACTGAGCAACTGTTGCCTGTGTACTACCCAAGGAAAGGATATAACCTTAGGTGACCTGATTCTCTCTAGCAAAGGCAATCTCTAAAGGGGCTGAGAGCAGAAAGGTGTTTGTCAATGGGACTCCTGACAGTTGGGACAAGACTTTCATTGAAGGGAAATTGGAGGCACATATTGCAGTGCCCCCTGTATGTGAAGTACATATAAGTGGTTTTTAGATTACTTACATTTCTGCAGGAATTGGGAGAAAAAAAAGTGAGAGAAGAAACAAGAGTTTGTTTTGAAAGAGAGTAGATGTAGAAGTACTGTCTAACAATGGAGAGAATTGACTCCATAAAATTTAAATCAAACATATAGAAACTCTGTCATGGTTCATAGATTTTTGTATAAAGGGCCTTCCTGAGGTTCATGGTCATGAATTTACAGCAAAACTTGTCATCCTTGTCTATGTTTTTATCCATTTACATTCCCTTTCCCAGAACAAATGAGATAGCCAGTTCAATCTAACCAAGGAGGAAGTTGTGCCAGGGGAACAAAATGGAGGGAGAAATAGGTAAGAAGAAATCATGGTCATAGACAAAGAAGTGACTATCTAATAAGATTATAAAATGTAAAATAGCTAAAGAAACAGGCCCAAAAGCTTGATAGACAATATTAAGATCTATGAGTTTTAGGAATTTATGTACTAAATGACTTGGTTTTACTGAAAACATCCAATTTTATGGGTCTATAATTACTCAAAAACCTAATAACCACTCTGTTATTTCTGTTGTGTTTATTTCTTTCCAATACTCAGCCTTACAATTTCCTGAGACTTTTGGTGAATTCCAACTGATCTCAATTTGGAAAAAAAAATTGAACTTGGAAGCAAGCAAATAAATTCTTTTATGTAATTCCATACCCAAAGTATAGAAAGTTAAGTCAAACTTATAGAAACTCTGCCAGGGCTTATAGACTGTCATCACATTAGCAAATCAAATTTATACACAAATTTCACTTTGAGATTATTTCACCACATAAATTATTCACAGAAATAGCTTTTTATAATCCATGCCGAGACACCAAAAAAAGACCTAAGATCCAAAACATTTTATCACACTCTTTGGATAATTTATCTTTTTTCAAGAGCAATTACAATTTGCTATTTTACTTATAATGTAGTTAAAATCATCTCTTTCAAGGCAAACATACACCACTGAGCCTTGATGTCCTCTTAATTAAAAAAGCCTTTGCCTGGATGACTTGTGTTTAAAAACATGTAAAGTGTAAATGGCAAGCCATAGCAAGAGATTAGTCATCTGACCTGTTATATATAACCAAAGAAAAAATGGGAATAAAGAAAGTCTCATTGTAACTTGTCATTATCTCTTGTAGATTTACTTTACCACTTCAGCTATATCTTAATTCAATTCTTATCTTCATGTAATAGATGAAAAGTATTTTTTAACAGACCTCTAATTTTCTCAACTATTCTTGGAAGACTAATTTTATTAAATAATTAACACGTTTTTAATCGATGTGATATCTCATTCACAGATGACGTAACAAAAACTTTAAAGAATTATAGCATTACTTCATATGACATAATAGGAAAGTGCTTAAAGAAATAATCACATTGATGGAAATATTCTAAATGTATCAGGATAACTCCAAATTAAAAACATGTTAGTTCCAAAACTGATTTTGTCATCTTGAAGGCTCAAAATGTTACTGGCTGTAAGTTTTTATTCTCGCCACTTAACTTTAGTGAATGCCAGTGATTTCATCAGTAAGTGGGGCTAGTTCGCCCTGCTCACTATCTGCTAACAAATTGATCACAGGCTCATGAGTTCATGCTTGGAGTAAAACACCAAATGTTTTTTGGCTTTCACTCAAGGTACCATTCAACAATCAAATTTTTGTTTCAAAAACTATTATTTTTAAGAATCTTGCTTGTTGTAAAATGTCTTATGGAAGGCTTTGTGTGAGGAAAAAAAAATGGCTGTTCGTTGAAAATTCTAATTTAGTTCTCTCAAAATAGATACAAAACTTATTTTTCATTTTTCACTAATGTTTTCATCTGTCAGGAATTATTTTTATTATGATTTATTTTATAATATAATTTTATGGTATTTTTTCCATTACCATTTAGTCCCCTTATAACCCATCCCCCCAGCAATCACCACACTGTTGTCCATGTCCATGAGTCCTTTTTCCTTTTTGCTCATTCCTTCTACCTGCTGCCCTTAGCTGTCACCCTGCTCTCTATTTCCAAGTCTGTCTTATTTGCTTGTTAGTTCAGTTTGTTCACTAAATTCCACATATGAGTATTTGTCTTTCTCTTACTGGCTTATTTCACTTAGCATAATGTTCTCCAGGTCCATCCATACTGTGACAAGGCTAAACTTTTCTTCTTTTTTATAGCCAAGAAGTATTCATTTGTGTAAATGTTCCATTATTGTTTTATCCACTCATCTACTGATGAATATTTGGGCTGCTTCTTATCTTGGTGTTTGCAAATAATGCTGCAATGAACACAGGGGTGCTTATGTTCTTTTGAATTAGCGTTTTGAGTTCCTTCAGATATATTCCCAGAAGTGGGATCACTGGGTCAAAAGGCAGTTCCATTTTTAATTTTTTGAGTTATCTTCATACTGTTTTCCACAATGGCCATACCAATCTGCATTCCCACCAAGAACGCAAAAGGGTTCCCCTTTCTCCATGCCTCAAAAGCACTTGTTTGTAGAATGACGATAGCATTCTGATGAGTGTGAGATGATATATCATTGTGGTTTTAATTTGCATTTCTCTGACCATTAGTGACATTGAGCATCTTTTCTTTTGTCTATTGGCCATCTGTATGGCTTCTTTGGAGAAGTGTCTGTTCAAGTCCTTTGCCCATTTTTTAATTAGGTTGTTTGTTTTATTGCTGTTAAGTTTTGTAAGTTCTTTTTTAAATATATTTTATTGATTATGCTATTGCAGTTGTCCCATTTCTCCTCCATCATTCCCCTCCACCCTGCACACCCCCTCCCACCCACATTCCCCCCTTTTGTTCACATCCATGTGTCATAAGTTCTTTAGCTTCTAGTTTTCCCACACTATTCTTGCCCTCCCCCTGTCTATTTTCTACCTACCATCTATGCTACTTAGTCTCTGTATCTTTCCCCCCCTCTCCTCCTCCCATTCCCCTGTTGCTAACCCTCCATGTGGTCTCCATTTCTGTGGTTCTGTTCCTGTTCTAATTATTTTCTTTTGTTTTAGGCATGGTTGTTAATATCTGTGAGTTTGCTGTCTTTTTACTGTCTTATTTTTTATCTTCTTTTTCTTAGGTAAGTCCCACTAACATTTTATATAATAAGGGCTTGGTGATGATAAACTCCTTAAACTTGACCTTACCTGAGAAGCACTTTATCTTCCCTTCCATTCTAAATGACAGCTTCACTGGATAGAGCAATCTTGGATGTAGGTCCTTGACTTTCATCACTTGGAATACTTCTTTCCAGCCCCTTCTTGCCTGGAAGGTCTCTTTTGAGAAATCAGCTGACAGTCTGATGGGAACTGCTTTGTAGGTGACTGTCCCCTTATCCCTTGCTGCTTCTAGAATTCTCTCCATTTTAATCTTGACTAATGGAATTATGATGTGCCTTGGTGTGTTCCTCCTTGGGTCCACCCTCTTTGGGACTCTGAGCTTCCTGCACTTCCTGGAAGTCTATTTCCTTTGCCAGATTGGGGAAGTTCTCCTTTATTATTTGTTCAAATAAGTTTTGCACTTGTTGCTCTTCCTCTCCTCCTTTTGGTACCCCTATAATTCAGATGTTGGGACGTTTAAAGATGTCCTGGAGGTTCCTAAGCCTCTCCTCATTTTTCTGAATCCTGGTTTCTTCATTCTTTTCTGTTTGTTTGTTTCTTTCTTCCTGTAGTCTACTCCATTGATTTGCATTCCAGTTTTCCTCCCATCATTATTGGTTCCCTGTGCATTTTCCTTCATTTCACTTATTGTAGCCGTCATTTGTTCATCTAATTTTTTAGCAAAATCAACAAATTCTGTGAGCATCCTGATAACCAGTGCTTTGAACTGTGTTTCTGATAGGTTGGCTCTCTTGGTTGCTTAGATGAATTGGCTCTGGAGCTTTGATCTGTTCTCCCATTTGAGCCATTTTCGGTTGTTTTTTTGGTTTTTGTTTTGGGGTGGAGTCTGGTTGCGGCTATTACATAGTGAGGGGCGGAGCCTTAGGTGTTCCCCAGGGCAGGGCAGCCCAGTTGCTGGTTTGTGATGCTATGTGGGGATGGGGTCCAACAGGGAACAATGGCCCTTCCTCTGTGCTCCCTCAGATTCCAGTCCCTTCAGCCTCTTTCCCCAAGCAAATTGGGCCCTTCTAGTGCTGATTTCCATGTGGGTAGGCTTGTGTACACTCTAGGACCCTGTGGGTCTCTCCAACAAGCTCTCTTGTGAGGCTGGGAGTCTCTCCCAGCACTTCAGCCCCCGCAAGTGTTTTCAATCAGTGCTTTTAGGCTTTATTTTCCAGCTCTGGGGCCCTGGGTTGCACAGTCTGTCTCAATGCCCATTTTCACCTGGTTTATCTGCGTGCAAATGTGTGACCATGGTCAGTTGCCTTGTGTGCCTCCTGGGTCTGCTTGTTGCCTCCCCGCACCCAGTAACTGCCGCCTGTGTGCCTGGGGTGTGCCAACCACCACCTGCACCTCCGGGACCAGTAGCCACTGCTTTTTCCTGCCATGATCCCTCTCTGCAGGCTGCCGACTCTGCCCCTCTTACTGGTCTGTGTGAATCGTTGTTGGACTTCTGTACAATTCAATTTTCTATCTCTTCTGGGTTTTTTTTTTGGTTCTAAATTTTTGCTGTCTTTAATTTTGTTTGTGAGAGGAAGCACAGTGTGCCCACCTATGCCTCCATCTTGGCCGGATGAGTTTTGTAAGTTCTTTATAAATTTTTTATATTAACTCCTTATTAGATGTACCAGCAAAATGTTCTCACATTTCTGTGGCTTGGCTCTTTTTTTTTTTTTTGTTCGTGCTTTCTTTTTCTGTGAAAATACTTTTGTTTGATTTAGTGCCATGTGTTTATTTTTTCTTTCATTTCCCTTGTCTGGAGAGGTATGTCTATAAATATTGCTATGAGCAATGTCTGAGATTTTATTGCCTATGTTTTTTCTATGATTTTTATGGTTTTGAGTCTAACATTTAACTCTTTAATCCATTTTGAATTTATTCCTGTGAGTAATGTAAGAAGGTGGTTTAGTTTCACTTTTCTGCATGTATCTGTCCAATTTTCCCAACACCGCTTATTGAATGAACTATTTTTTTAGCCTATTATATGTGCTTGTTTCATCTGTTGAATATTAATTGACTGTAAAGGTGTGGGCTTATTTCTGGGCTTTCCATGATATTCAATTGTTCTATGTGTCTGTTTTATGCCAGCACCATGTTGTTTTGATTTCTATGGCCTTAAGTATAGTGTGATATTAGGTAGCATGATTATTCCAACTTTGTTCTTTTTTTTCAGGTTCACTTTTCCTATTCAGGGTCTTTTGTGATTCCACAGAAATTTTTGGAATATTTGTTCTAGTTCTGTGAAATACATCATTGGAATCTTGAAAGAAATTGTGTTGAATGTACAGATTTCTTTGGGTAGTAGAGACATTTTAATGATGTTAATTCTTTCTCTCCATGAACATGGTATGTGCTTCTACTTGTATCTTCCATTTCTTTCTTCCATATCTTTATAATTGTTGAAGTACAGGTCTTTCACATCCTTGGTTAGGTTTTTTCCTAGGTATTTTATTCTTTTTGAAGCAATTGTGAAAGGATTGCTTTCTTAATTTTCGTTCTGTTAGTTCATTATTGGAATATAAAAATGCAACTGAGTTCTGCATATTAATTTTGTATCTTGCTAGTTTGCTGATTCATTTATCAGTTGTACTAGTTTCTTAGTGAAATCTTTGGGGTTCTCTATATGCAGTATCATGTCATCTGCAAATAAACATAGTTTTATTTCTTCCTTTCCAATTGGGATGCCTTTCATAATGATTTTTAATAAGAGATTTTTATGAACATTATTTCTAAATTTTTAAAATGATTTTGGTATCTCTTCCAAATGTTGGGTTACTATTGTTCTCAAATCATTTTTATATAACCACATTTTGATTTGCCAACTCATTAGTTATTAAGTCTGTGACAATAGGCAAGTTTTTATTTGCTTTTCTCCTGTACTTAATAATCTTTAAAACACAGAAATTAGTATTTAATATCCAAAATGCCTGGCATAGAGTAAGTATGCTAGTAGCCACTATAATTATTACTCATGAATTTCTTTGTATTTCCCTTTATTTTTTAACATTTTAAAATGTCAAAGATAGTTTCAGAATGAGGGATCATCAATTGTTTGCATAGAATTTACATGGGACACAAAAATCTAACAACAATCTGAATAATCCTGAAGATAATAATAGGAACAACAGTAACAACGTCACAAGGAGGAAAGACTTCAATATGCAATTGCTTTGCAAAGGAAGCAGGAAATACCAAGTCAATACTAAGCAACTGGTCAGTTGTTTTTATATAAATCACAGAAGTTAAAACTGTGAGACCCCTGAGAGAGAGCACCTCTCTTAGTTCTTCAATCTTGCATATAAATCTGATGCTGTGACTTCAGAATTCAACTCAAATAGCATTTTGCTTTTATTCATTGTTTAAATTTTTTTGTAAAAATTCAAGTTCAATTTTACAATGTTTAGAACTCATAATGAATGATCTCATTATTCACAGCAGTGTTAATGTTAGAGAATTAATTGAGAATGCCTGGAGCATTGACAGTGTAGAACTTACTGGCAGCAGCTCCAAGATGAATGTATAACCAAGTACAATTAAAATGGATCACTCCATTCCCTTTCTTCCAAACTCACAACTCCTACAAGCCAAGCAGTGCCTCTTGTCTTAGAATAGATTTAAGATTGGAAAATTAGTGTCTCGGAGACAGGTGAACCTCAGCACATTGTCTCTAACGTATAAGATTTATTCTCTTGCCTTGACATCTTTCTCTCCTCCCTCATAACTAACTAATCTATTGTATTTAACATACATAAGTTCGTAGCATCAGTGTCCAGGACCCTTATGCGCTTTCCTTCTTGCCAGTTTCCTTCAACCTCTCTCTCCAACACCTTATAATATTTCACTTGTCTAGGGAATGGTTTTTAAAACATTTTATCTGTATATGTGTGCATGTCTCACACTATAAGTGTTTAAGGTATTTCAGTGGTTGAAAATCTTCCTAATTGGTTTGCAAAGTTGCCGAACCTACTATACCACCCACCGTGATCTTTATGAAGTCTTTCAGGAGAAATTCCTCTTAGATCTCAATACCCAGTAACACTGTGCTTTTCCTGAGTTACTGAAAGTTTTGATCTTACAATAACCATGAATTCTAAGACTAGAGACATATTCATCTTTGTTTTGATCCTTGTAAGTTTAGCATCAAATTTATTGTCAACTTCTAATAAATGTATGTAACATATATTTGTAAGTGCTTATCTTACCCTGCAGGATTCTTACCACATATTTTGCCTTCACCTGGAATTTTTCAACTACCTGTTTTTTCTTTTTGTGTTATATACATATATATTTTAAGATGCCTCAAATCCTTTGTGGAATAATGCAAGGAAGAAAAGAAAGGATTCAGAGAGGCATGCAGGAAGGAGGGAGGGCAGGAGAAAGGAAGGAAGGAAGGAAGGAAGGAAGGAAGGAAGGAAGGAAGGAAGGAAGGAAGGAAGGAAGGAGAGGAGAGGAGGATGTATGTATGAGTCTGTGAGTATGTGTGCACGTGTGTTTGCAACTTACTTTAGGGGAATAACAAGAAGTGCTACATGGAAAATGTACATGGTATGTACTGATAACTCATAAGTATGGCTGTGACAGACTGAAGTTGCGATGGTTTGGCCTCATGCATCTATTTGGTGGCACAGACTCCTCCAAGCTGAGTGTAAGGACAGTTGGCCCAAGTCAGTATGTTTAGTTCACATATCTATATCTTTTCTCTACAGCTTTTCTGTATCACCAATGTCTGACTAAGCATTTGATATAAAATTTGCACTGAAAAAATTTTGTTAAATGAATTGATGAAATTTATCTTACATTGTCTCAATATGCTTCAAATCATATATCCTAAATCTACATTCTGTCTTGTGAAGCTCTCAATTACATCACATCGTATACCACTTTTCTTTGCATGGCTTATCTAGGATGAATAGGTGTAATAATTTTGTAAGCTGCAGTTTTAGCTAAAACTCAGCTATTAAACTCCACATGAGCTTCTGAACTTGGAAAGAGCATAAGAAAAGACATGGCCCAGGGCCCTGTGATTCTTGACCATAGACTTTCTCTTCCAGTCTGTTGATTGTCTATTTGCCCAAGCGCTTTATAGTAAGTCCAGAAAAAGGTTTATTTCAGTTCATAAGTTAAACCTGAATCTTGAAGTCCTTGTTCAAGATTTTTATCTTTACTCGCTTTTCCCTCAAAGGTCAAAAATAGAACATATAAACAAGTATTTGTTTTTTACTTTCTATAAATGATGGTAATATAATCTAAGCCCCATCCATTAGAGTTCTTGTTCTTTTCTTTTCACTTCTTTCCTTGATATGTTAGAATGTATAATCTATTAAAGTAAAATGATAAACACTCAAACTAAATTCCCTGATGAGTGCCTCCAAAGAAACTGCTTTCTGTTTGCAATGAGATGAAAACAACCAGCTGTATTTTTGCTCAGATTGTTCTCTCTAGTTGTCATCCCAACTCCAACCAAGAAATTTTCACATAAATCAATCTGAGGATCAACCAGGCTGTATGTGACAAAAGAATCTTTTTCACATTATAAAAATATTTCACTTTTTTCTAGGCAGACAAATTTAAATGAGAAAAAGATACTCTCCATAAAGGTGCAGACCTCTTTTTAGTGTTTATATGTCATTATGAAATATAGAATCTATCTATTCACAGCTGTGAACAATCTACTTATCTTTGTACTGCTGGTACTATAGTACCCAGAACATAATGACACAGAGACAACTCCATGAGGAAATGTTAAACTGTACCTGTATTAACAGCTGATACAAAATATAGCAATTATAGATGAGTGTTATCTTTTGGGTCATTGTGATCTCAAAACACAAACCAAGTCATAATAATTCCATAATAATTTGTGTATCTATTTTCTAAGACATGCCTATACTTGAATTTCCCAGAAATAGGCATTAATTTAGTCTTTTTTTCTGTTAAAATATTCTTTCAGACTAAAATAGATTGATTTGAAATGTCATACTAAGCATAATATGAACTTGCAGTAAATGTATTGGGAGCTACATGTATATTTTTCAAAAACCACTTAAGAAATTAAGTTAAAATAAATTGATATCCAAATAGTTTTCCAGAGTTTATAAATCCAATGAGGATAAAAAGAAGAAAGTAAAACCATATATTTTCTAAAAATATTACAGCCTTTCTGCAGCCACCACCTCACCGGTGGTTCCCGCACTGTTCTTGGAGGAGAGTCAAAAGAAGTCAAGTTAGAAGCCGTGCCTGCTTTGTTCTCATGTTGAGATCATTTGTTGGGGTGGGGGGGAGAAGACAGCTTCTATCTCTAAGCATCAATGCATATGAATTTAAAGCTGTAAGTCACAGGTATTTGAATATGAGTGAACTTGATTTTTACTTGAAGTTAGTGTGTATGTTTTCATACCATCAAAAAAAAAAAAGAGAAGAAAGTAGAACTAGGACAACTCTCTCTCTTGTCTTGCCACTTTGAGAAAAACATGACTACTTACAGTGAGACACAGAATTATGTGTAAAATCCTAAACACTTTCTTTAATAATGAATACCTCTTTGACTATTTTGGCATTATACCTCTACTATTTATTAGTCCATTATCATTTTGAATGTATTCAGAAGATTTCATTATAAATTCAGCATGTAAGGAAATTGTTAACTATCTTTCACAAAAAGTAAAATTAGGATTCTTTTAAGATATTAAAGTTAGTGATTTATATCCTTCATATCCAGATTTTGTTCTTGACTGTTTATATTCATCATTTTTCAGATTATCAAACATTAAATATGGGGAGCTAATAAATTGTATTACTCTAAAGCATACTATTTTAGCATGAAATATGAAAAGTTTCAAACATCTCTCTTACAATTGATGAATAAAGGAAAGAGAGGCAGAACAATTTCAAAGAACATTTCTCACCATGGGAACATGTTTTCACAGACTGAGAATTCTAGAACAATGTTTACTTATAAAAATACTGAACTCCTACCATTTCTAAGAGACTACTTTAAAAGTATGTCTTTGATCAACCTAGTCTAGGATGGGGGAAGGGACATATGTACCGAGCTGCAAATATATTAATAAACAATATTAGAAATACAAATAATACATAGAATTCTTGTTTAGGTCATTTTATTTTTAAGACAGTATTTGAAATTGTGGAAATGTAGTAATATAATTTAAGGGAAGACAACTGAACCACAATCAGTGCTATAATCCTTCAGACATGTGAGTTTTTTGATAGCTGTAATTCCCAAAGTAATCAAAATAGATCAGTATAGTTAATTCATACAGGCCATTGCAGACTTCTGTAAAATGAAAGTAACATGACTTATTCACTCACAGTTATAGAAAAAGAATATTTTATAACCTCATTTTATTTTGCTACAGCACACAAGTTTCTTTAATTTGGCAAATGCATACTCGGTTTTACAGGTCATTCTTAGCATGGTATATAATGAGACAAGTGGTTGGACAGCAGGCACCCCTAACCCACTTCAATTTCTCTTCTCACTGTGCATGAATAGGTTTTACTGGGAGTAGAAAAATCAATATGTTGGTAATATTATAAAGAAATAAAAGAACTATTTAATGTGTTATAAATGTTTTGTCTAATTTCCTTTTACACTAGCAACTGTATGCACTATAAATGAAGAATGTTCATGTAATCTGAACATAATGATATTTAAAATTGGATGGCATAGATTTATTTTTAAGGCCCTCCTATCACTATTTAACAAACCAGAAGAAAGCTTGTCTGGATAATAAGAGAAAAGTAAGTATAAATTTAAAAAAGTAGAATTCTTTAAACTCCTTTTTGCCTTGTTCTAAATGCTGTGTTATGTTGACAGATCTGGGAAATTTTAGTGGCCGGACGAGAAGTGCAGTCTCTGTGAGGGAAGGCCAGGGGGTTGTTCTGATGTGCTCTCCTCCGCCTCATTCACCAGGTACGGTAGGATCCATTCTGTATTGCTGCTGCTCTCATTTACTATTATTCTCATTCTTTTAGACTATGTTTTGACTGGGGTGACTTCCAGGTAAATGGTGCATGGTTTTCTTGAAATGTATCACAGTACCAGTTGTGTAATTAAAGATCATACACTCTAAATATCACCGGACAAGAGACTGAGTTCCTATGATAAGATTGTTTTATTATCATTCTAAGTCTTGACTGTTGGATCATGTCTTTGTGTGCCACCACTGAGGAATATATTGCCTGGAACACAAGGAAAGTGATAAGCTGAGAGAGTAAAAGCCTTTCAAAATTATTTGGAGTGTCAGAGTTGAGTTAACTTAATACCAATGTGCATCTTGTTGAAGAAGATAAGCTGGAAATTGAGTGGTTTATGGTGTTTATCATGCTGAAACAAAGACTGCTAAGAAATATTTTATGATTTTCAAACAAAACTATAACATTCTTTTTGGCTACTTGAGTTCTTGTAAGAGTCATGGTGATAATCAGTAAGTACTTTATGGAGTTTGGAGTAACATTATAGTAAATTGTGCTCAGGTTAATAATTTCATTTTGCCAACTCACAGCTAATTGTACTCATTTTCTTTGAGTTTTATATTTTAAAATGAGTATTTTTTTTTACCTCAGTATAGTTTTCCTATAATACAATTTAAGGATGGCTAGCATCAGTTGGGGGGATATAAGTGTTTATTTCTATATGAGAAATAATAAAGACATTCTGGCATCTCAGCACTTTTTTTCTTTATTTAGTGTGAAAGCCATAATTCTTTCTAGGTTGCATTATTAGTATAATAAAGGGGCCCAATTTTGTCCCACCACAGAAAATTCTTATCATAAATTACAATAGGACTTCGTTCAAAAGTCTTAGAGTATCACACCTTTATACCACCCTCCTTGTAACTTTTTCTTAAAGTATTTATTCATTTTTAGAGAGAAGAAAAAGGAGGAAAAAAGAGAGGGAGGGAAACATCAATGTAAGAGAGAAATATTGACCAGTTGCCTCTTCTACACACCCCAACCCAGGATTGAACCCACAGCCGAGCCTTTTTTCTTATAGGAAATACAAAATAATTTAATAAATTTAGTATAAACCTATATAGTATGTTATAGTATGTTATATCTAATGGATTATTAGGCAGGTTTTATTTGAAAGGCAGTATCAGATCATTGCTAGAGATAAAAGGAAGGAAGTTGAGGAGAAAGGGGAGGAGAAACAGCAGGCTATATAGAGGATGAAGGTATTCATCAGCGAAGTTATAGGAGTCAACATCATGAAATGACTCCTGTAGGAGAGGGGACAAGATTCTTTGAGATGTAATTTATATTGCAAGGTTTTTGGAACATGTGTAAAAAAAGTGAAATGACAGGAGATGATATAGGAAATAAAACCGTAAGATTACATGAGGGTAATTATCCAATTTGCAAAGAAAACTATGTAGAAAATATTTGCAGTGGGAAAGAAACGGTATGATGAAATGCATATATGATAAGCATGATATAAGAAAGAAGAAGGGGCAAGTGAAGGAACTTGAACAGAGGACTCATAGGCGTGGGCAATGGGGTGGGGATCGACTGTGAGAGCTTGGGGGAAGGCAAGGGTCAGCAATGAGGAAAAACGTGGGATAACTGTAACTGAACAATAATAATAAAAATACATATTAATTGATAAAATAAAAATGTGATCTCAGTTTGAGACTATAAGAGTAAAGCCAGATGATTACTCTTGTAGATGTGTTGTAAGAACTGTTAGACTCATTATATAATTTAAGGTTGTAGGACAGGTTGAATTGTACTAGCTACTCATTCTGGAGTGTTATGCTGAATTATCTATTCAAACATCAGTGTTATCACAATGAAGTTTTAGGGGCACATGCATGACCCAATATAACAGGAGTAGCTCAGCATCTGGGCCCATGTCTAACACTTATCATCTGAGTAGTTACCCCTAATCAGCCAAATCCTATATATCATTAGCTTTGTTGAACTTTCCTTTAAGATTCTGGCTCCAGTTGAGACTTGCATATCCCCTGAAGATATGGCTTCCTTGCAGCCTTTTAAAGTTATGGCTGTTTATTCTCCCACATTGTATGCACCATTCATTTTGAGTCTGGATTGGATATATCCTCCTTTTTCCTCATTGCTCATTCTCCTAATCCTCCTTACAAATCCTCAGTTTTGAATTTCAAGCCATCATACTCTACACTTTTTGTTGCAGTCATTAACACACTCCCAGCTCATTCCCTTCATTTCCTGAAGATTTTTCTCCCATCCACACCCTCAGCTGATAACCATTTTTTGTGTATGTGTGAAATGAAAGCAATTGGAAAATAGTGTCCACAGCCTTCATCACCAAATCACACACATATTAGCTTCTGTACTGACAGACTATAACTTCCCTTTTTTAGTATAGATGCATTATTGTGCTTCTAAGGGCAATTCCTAAACCTGTGTGCTGCAATGTTTTTATTGTTGTTTGTTTCTTTTTTTGTTTTTCTCTGTTTAAAGAAATTACATTAGTAATTTTCCCTTCTACATCTTTACTAGAGATTGTTTATGTCCTTCTGGGTGATTCTCAACAGCATGCAACCTTACTGTCCCTTCCTCTATCTCAAAACAAAACAAAGCAAAGCTGTCTCATGTCTCCTTTCAGCTGTTACTTCATTTTTTCCCTGCTGGTCTTCATATCAAAACTCTTCAAAAGATTAGTCTGTGAATACGCTATCCAGTTCCACTCTTCTTTCTAGTATCTCTTTGATCCCATTCCCCGTCTCTTGCTCTCTCTTTTTAACAGGTTGGGAGGTAAAATTTGTATCCCAGAAAATTAACCATTTCAAGGTACAGTTTGATGCATTTCAGTAAATTTATACAGCCATGCCACGATCTAGTCTTAGAACATTTCCATGATGGAACAAAGGCATTCTCCTACCTATCCCCATGCAATTACTCTTCTACTTTCTGTCTCTACACATTTGCCTTTTCTAGAAATTTTATTCTAATGGATTGCATAATGTGCAGTCCCTGTGTATGTGTGTGTGTTTGGCTTCTTTTACTTAGCTTACTGTTCCTAAGGTTCAAACAAATTGTGGCATATATCAGTAGTTACTGCATACTGCTGAATGGAATTCCTTTGTATAGAAACACCTCATTCTGCTTATCTTTTCCTCAGGGGGTGAGTGTTTGGTTTATTGTCAGTCTTAAATGTGTCACTCCTTCGTCCACAAAATACTTTTTTGCAGGACTCCATACTCTCTTGTTTTCCTCCTACCTTACTTTTTAATCTCCTGTGTTGATTTTGCCTCATCTCCTCAAGCCCCGAAATGTCACGGTCCTGCAACTGTCAGTCTTTGAACTTCTTTCCTTAATATGTCCTCACTCCCTTGGATTTCACTGGGGCAATTAGGTTTTAAATCTCAACATATCCCAAATGTACGTCTCCAACCAGGACCCTGGCTCCAGATGCCTACTCAACATGACTAGTAGGCACCTCAAGGTTAACCATGTCTACAACTGAGCTCTTGATTCTATCTTCCCGAAACCTGCCCTACCTGAAGTCTTTTCCACCTCAATTAATGACAATTTCATTCCTTATAATTCACCAGATTTTAGGGTTCTTTACTTTTCACTTTCTCTCACACCCCACATATAAACCATCAGCAATTTTATTGGCCCTCCTCAAGGTTTTCACTCCATACATAAGTATCAGAAACTTTGAGAGTTAAATAATAAACAGGAACAGGAGAAAATAGGTCAGCTTTATAGTAAGAAAACTTTCTTACCATTTTTGATTTCTCATAAAGATGTTGTAAAATGTAGAATAGATAAATTAAATGTGATCCACATTATTGACATGGAAAATTAAAATGTGACATTTTATATTTTTGCCAAAGAAACTAGTTGAAACCTGTAGGACTGGATTTACTAGTTGAGATCAAAATCATTTCGAGGCATAGTGATTTAATCCTGGTGATTTGTTTGATCAATTAAAAGGAGAACTTTAAAAATGTCTTAAATAATTCTGGCTGAAGAGGCAGAGTAAGTGTAGAAAGGATAATCCAGGACTACATAGTGAAAGAGGCATTGGTTTTGACCTGCTGGCACCCATTAGCTATGGCCTCAACAATGGCCTTGGGGGGAGGTCAGACTGTATATTATGAAATGAGTAAACAACATGATACATACTAGAAATCGCAGCCCCAAATGTCTGTTTCATCTAACTAGAATGTAGATCATCATCTCATCATTGCATACCTGTTTAACTGATGCCTGATTTTATTTTGTTTTTTACTCTTGTTTTATTTCCTTCTTTCAAGTCATAGTTTATCTTATCAGAATTGTATTACAAGAAGTGTTGGAAGTAAAATTTTAGTAATATTTTTATCTCCCCTAATAGATTATATATTCTTTAAGGGGACAACCATTGTCATATCTTATTCATATCTCCAATGCTTAGCACAGTACCTAACAGTAGGTATTCATTTACTGCATGGTAAATAATTGACTGAATGTGCTGATTCCAGCAGTTAAGTTTTATAGGGTTTTAGACAGTTCTTATCGGCCTCCTCCTATTAGTTTATTGCAACCCATATTTAGGACAGATATTTGGGTCACCTAATATCACATTCAAATACTATAATTTCAAAGTATAACAGATACTATGAACCAGTGGTAACTATATGAACTTATAAGTAGTTTATATGTCAGAGAAGGTTAAATAATATTTAGAAATAGCCCAAAAAACAACTTTCTCATTATCTCAAATGGATGTACAATGTGCATTTTTTTCTATGAATAAAAGGCAATAGCCAGGATAGACTGGTTTGCTAAATTTTCTTCTTTACTTCCCAAGGGATCTTGTGAAGTCCTGTCAGTAACATCTGTGAATGAAGACATCTTGATTGGCTATGAAAGTAGTTATTCATCTCCCAGGAAATAAATATATTTTCCTAAAGTATTAATCACATCTGCCCAAAATGACTTTGGTTGCCAAAAAACACCTCTGTCATTTAATGATTTTGAAATTCTGGGTTATATTGTAAAGAAAAATCTGTGTGGAAATGTATAAATAATCCTCATAAAACTTATAACTATATAAAGAATTATTTTATGATTTAGAAATTATTACCACAGATACTTTTAAATTGTCAGTAATTACTATTTTACTTTAAACATATTTTGGTCTTATAATGTGCAGAAATATTAATCTCAGAAGCTTACATTGAAGTGGATTCAAAATTTTTGTACAAAATATTAGGCTCTAGTTAAAAATATACGTAACTACAAGGTCTGTCCAGAAAGTATCCAGCCATGTAATATGCTAGAGACATTTATTGAAGAAGATACAAGATACAGGAAACACTGTATATAGGACAATGACACCTCAGTCCCCTTCTAAGTAGGTGCCTTAGGACCTCACACAATTCTCCCAGTGTCTCTTCCACTGTTAAAAACACTCTGTAAAATCCTCTGTTGGAATGGTCATCAGCTGCCCCACTGTGTTTTCCTGAATCTCACTAATGGTCTGAAATCTCATCCCTTTTAAAGGTGATTTTAGTTTTGGAAAAAAAGCCAGATGTTGCAGGGAGTCAAATCTGGACTGTAGAGGAGCTGAGTCACCTGACTGATTTGATGCTTTGCCAAAAAAATTGATGCAGATTCATTGCATGTCTACTGTGCCACCACACAGTACATGTGCTAGGTCATTTTGAATGTGATAGCCACACAGTACCCATGCTCTGACTCAATGGCAGCTACCAACCCCACTGATTATTACACTGAAGTCATCATTGTTCACACATACACATTTCAGTCCACTCTCCTTGGCTGCCAGGTTACATCATTGTCATGCAAACTGTTTTTGTTACATTAATAATGGCTGGAAATTCCTCCTATATCACTTTACAACATGGCTATCATATTTTCACAATTAGTATATCAACTAAACCTTGCAAAATATCTGAGAGTTAGAGATTATTGTGATGCCTGTTGTGTTGAGGAGGAATCTAAGCTTTAGAAAAACTAACTAAAACACTTAAGCTCTCATTACATGATGAAACCAGGTTTTCAAACTTTGATATATTTCATACCATGTAATGTGCATCTTGGCTAAAGCTTTTCTAAGACTTTTATAGCATGAATACAAAGACTTTTCTAACAATGGAATTATTGACCTCTGAAAAGTAATATTTTATTATCAAATGTTTTACTTATCTTTTTATTCAACAAATATTTACTGAGTGCCTACTCTCTTTTAAACGAGTTTGCCTATTTATATTGATTTCTATCTTATTTTTAGTTACCTTGCTTTTTTTAGTAATTCATTGGCCCTCTTTTTATTTTCACTCTTTTTTTTGATTAATGGAAGGTTTTTCATTGCATTTTTCTTTCTACTCATTTCAAACTTTTGTGTTTTATTTGTGTTATTTTAGAAAGTATACATAAAATAATGTGCTTACTTAAAATAATTTTGATCTCTTTAGATATGAGTGCTCTCAAGTTTAGTCAATCAATTGATCCTTTATTTATTAGTTGAGCAGAATTTGAAAAAGAAATTCAAGTTTATGGCTCTGTGACTGATTCTTTTAACTAAGAAATAAAGTTTATTTAGGACAAAATAAGAGTAGCCAAATTATGGATATATGAAATATTGTGTACTTATTGTCATGACAGAGGACTGTATACATAACTCTGAAGTCTATAAAAGAGATCTAAGCAGAAGATTATTATTTTATACATAATTAGCATTAAGGTTGGTTGGGATCTCTCAGAGTGTTTACAGTAATCTCTTATATTTCTCTTTCTATAATAAACAGTGTGGGGAAAAATTAGTTGTTTTGTTTCTGTGGTACAAACCAGTTTAAACAGATGCCAGCTACTAGCAGAATTTGCACATATATGTGGCATAGTTTAGAGCTATTTCAAATCTACATTGAAATTCATAATATCAATAGCTTACATTTTTTATTTTATTTTAATTGTTGTTCTCGTACAGTTTCTGTCTTTCACTCCCATCCCAGCCCACCACCCCAGTCCTCCCCACCTTCCTCCCATTTCCACCTCCCTACTTTTTGTCCATGTGTCCTTTATACTTGTTCCTGTAAATTCCTCCCTTTTTCCCCTGAAATTCCCTCCTCTCTCCCCTCTGGTAACTGTAAGCCTGTTCTCAATTTCAGTGTCTTTGGTTATATTTTGCTTGTTTGTTTGTTTTGTTGACTAGGTTCCTGTTAAAGGTGAGGTCATATGGTATTTGTCTTTCACCACCTGGCTTATTTCGCTTAGCATAATGCTCTCCAGTTCCATCCGTGCTGTTGCAGTGAGTAGGAGCTCCTTCTTTTTTTCTGCTGCATAGTATTCCATTGTGTAAATGTACCACAGTTTTTTGATCCACTCATTTATTGATGGGCACTTAGGTTACTTCCAACACTTGGCTATTGTAAATTGTGCTGCCGGGAACATTGGGGTGCATAGGTTCTTTTGGACATTTTTTAAACCTCCAAATGGTTGTAAGGATTAAGTTAATTGCTTAAATGGGAATGATTCATCCACTAAGGACTGTGTTGTTGTAATCCTCAAACATACAAAGTCTAGAAGCCTGAAAGGTTTCCAGATGCTCAGGAATACCAGGCACTCTGTGATTGTGAAAGAAAGAAGCTTATATCCACAAGAGAAACTAGCCAGAATTATTATTTGATATCTCTGTTATTGGCAGAAGATAAGATACAAAAATTGCATAAAAGATTCAAGCCCTGCCATGACATTTGATAGGAGAAAAACTTGACATTCAATAGGAGAAACATTAAGTCACTTATAGCCAGAAAAATAACATAAAATACAAGAAACATTTCAAAAATATTTAACATTTTTAAAATTCTACTGACCAGACACCTGGATTTACATAAGCTATTCTCAATTCCACCAGCCAGGTATCATTTTGCCTTAGTGATCTTATGAAGTTATGTGGAATTGAGTCACAAACAAAATAAATTCCCCAGTCCTTGATATATCTGGCTCCCTACAAAATGAAAACCATAGGCCCAGGTCCTGCTCTCTGAAACATGCTCTTTAAGCCACCAGTCCCTTTACCATCACTTCTTCAATCATAGAATCATGGTGACATCCTTGTCACTCATGGGGAATACTAGTTAGTGCTGAATGTATACTGTGTCTCAAAGTCAAGGAAAATAAAACCCTAGTTATTGGTTACATAGAAATAACCATGAAAACTGGGTTAAGGGCATATTGTGAAAATGTACAGATGAAGTATTTTATGCCTGCATATATGTTTTGAGCCATCATAGAATAAAACAGAATTTATAAAGTAATGATCTGTATAGCAAAGCTTCTATGCTTAAGCAGACAGCAAACACAAGAGTATACTGTACTTAGTTGTCTTTTTAATAATTCCTCATTGAAAATATCTTATTCAATTAAAACAACCCTCAAATATCAATGGGCACTGGAGGCCTAAGAGCTCTCATCCTGTACCAGGTGCTACTACACCTTAGCAGCCCCTCATTCCCAAGAGCCCCAAAACTCCCCTTCTGTGAAGAATGTGTATTGGTTAGATTAGCGCTAAGGAGGACTTCAGTTTTCATATATAAGCTATTATACTTCAGTGGAGATATTTTATACCAATAAAATAAAATTTGGGTTTTTTTTAGATTGAAAATATTTTTACCTTAATCTAATTTAAAACAGGTAGACAGGTCCACCAGCCTCAGATCCATTATAGAACCTGATTCTGCATAAGTAAACAAATCCAGAGTGTAAAAAGTTGGTGGCCTCCTAGACAATATGAGGAAGGATACTAAGTAGTGTTTGCCTCCAAACTGTATACTATATTATAATATTTTACCTGAAATTGGGACTCAGAGAGCCAGGGATTACTATCCTGATTGTGATGATTACCCTTGGTTTTGTTTGTCAAATTAAGCCTTATCTTCTTCTGTAAGGAGGGAATAATAAAAACTACCTCACAGGACTGTAAGAATTAAGAGAGAGTTTATATAAAGCAATTAGTCCAATGCTTAGAGGATACTAAGTATTAAATTCAATTTTTCTTGAAGACCTGTCTTTAAGAATCTTCTTTAAAATGCAAATGCTTGTGAGTGAGGTGACTCCTTAAATTATTACCTGCTAACGTTAATTACCAGTTGGCAGGGATTAGTTGCCATCAAAGTGACAAGGCAATTAGAAGATGAGTGGCACTTGGAAATGTGAATCTGAGCACTTGCCATGGGAAAAGGATCAGTGAAAGGAAAACAGAACCTGACCGTGAAGTGAAAGGTCACCAGGTATCACTGCTATCTGCAGGGGGCTTCTTCATCCTAGCGTAGTTGGTACCAGAAATTAGTCTCTTAAAGCAGATCTATACAAAATGGGAACCAAGTTTTTACAAAGATGAAAATAAAGCATTGGTTAATATTTTTTCCTTAAAAACTGAAATTTACTATCACAAAATCTAAACCTAAAAATTCTGTAATAACTGCAACTATGAGGGAAAAAAACAACTCAAGACCACTTTTGGGGCTGCTTTTCCTACAAAATGGGAGTGTTACACTCCCATGCTTCAACTTTTGTACCACAATCACAAAAAGCAATTGCCCAAAAATATTTGAGATGTTCAGCAACTTTCCCTAGATCTTTCTCAATTATTTGATTTCAAACCCTTATATGTGGAAACATGTACAGTCCACATTCTTGTAGCTATTAGACACTTGATTTGGTCTTGGTTAGTACCTGTGCTCTAACAATTGCAGCTGTTTTCAACAGTTGCCTTTATTAAATCCATGAAACCCACAACTCTTTCAATATTTGCAGGTTCACTTTGCAATTTTAAAAGTGATGAATGAATGTATCATTGTGATCATATAATTATAATTTTTCTTCCCTAAAAAATGTTGTAATCAAGTGGTCTTCAGTTAACTTACTAGGACACAGAGACTCCATTATTAAGTTCTGACTAGGGTCAGCCATCTCACCAGACTAAAGAGGAGAAAAGAAACTAGTATTTTCACTTTCCATATAAAAACTTATTTCATCTTCATTTCTGCTTTAGAAGTCTATTATTGTCACCTACATTTTATAAATGAGGATAGCAAAGCTCAGAGAAACTTGTCTAAAATCCCACACCGAATAAATAAAATGACAAAGATTCAGGCCTGTGTAATTCCAATTCCAGTGTCATTTTGAAAATCTCATATGGTCTTTCTAACAACATTATTTTGAAATTTTATTGACAACTCCTAATTTGTGTATACATAGGCCATTGGTCAATATATTCATCATATCAATTCAAATGAATAAGTAATTCATTAATTATTTTCATTGACTCTACCAAATTGTTAACTAAATTAAACATTCATCACTGCCAAAGTAAAGTATATAAACAATATATGAAAATAAATAATGTATATGTAGAAATTTTATTATTTTTACCAAGTAGAATAATGCAGTATTCATGTGTCTATCTTAACAGTAATTTAGAAGCCAGACAGGTTGGTGAAAATACGAGCATAATAAATGAAATGACAAAGAAATAAAGGAATTCTTTATTTTTATTATGCATGCTTTTCTGAGTAAGAAAAGTATAAATACAAATACAAAATTTACATCCTTAAACTGCAAAGAAAAATGACTGTTTTAGCCCAAACTGGGCTATGTGGTACAACATTTGTAATAAGAGCTTTATCAACAGATATATTTTGACATTGTTTTAAAGTTTCCACAGATCAGTTTTAAAATATGTGCCTTTAATCTTTGAGCTGTGTTGTGCTATGTTCTCTATATGTTAGTGGAAAGGAAAACCCTATGCATTTTGGAATATTTGCTTTTTTATCTACATCTGACAAAATTTATATATGGAAAGCCAAATGTCGCAAAGCAAACACTTAACACTGGAATTTGTTTTAGAATATTTAGACACAGCAAATAAGGAAAGGTTTAGACCATTTCAGTAACCTGCTTTTTATTTTTTGTATTTGTTTGGAATTTCTACATAGATGTCTGCATTTCTGATCAGGTTTGTTTGATTACCATTGGTTGTTTAATTGTATTTGGCCACATACTTCCAACTCTTTTAAAATAATCGATTTTTTCCTTTTATTATGAAATATTCTACACACAGAAGAATGTGGAAATAGTGGGCCAGGAAAGCAAGCTGCTCACTCCTTTGGTTATTGGCTCACATTACCTGGAATAACTAGCAGTTTCATGTTATGTTGATATGATTCCCTAGTTTCATTTGCTTTAGGTAAACCAGTTGAACAGTTGAACAGTTAAGCTAGTACAGTAAAATGAAGCCAAGGTAGGTTGAATTGATGAACTTATGAATTAAAAGGCCTCACATTTTCTGAAAAATTCACTCTTCTTCTCTTTAATAAACAGGCTTTCTTGATAAGGTTATTTTGTCCTAATTCTTGGTGTGGTACACCAAGGAAATCATATTTTTATTGACTCTGACCCAATAATGGGAGATGGCAAAAGATACAACTGCCTAATGGAATCGATATGTCAGTGTAAATCCCAGTTATACCATTTGCTTAACTGTTGGTTCAGATAAAAAGGAATAAAACTTACCTTAGCCTCAACTTTTTAAATTTGCATTAAATGCATTGGGGTAACACTGTTTCATAGGATCATACAGGTCTAAAGTGTACAACTCTATGACACTTGATCTGTATATTGCCCAAAGCCATATTATCTTCTGTCACCAAGTATTTGGTTCTTTCACTCCCCCACCACTACCTACCCTCTGGCCTCAGTTTCTATCCTTGAAAAAATAAGATTAATAAGAGCCTTAAACTTATACAATACTGTAAAATGATATATTGCTATTACTTTCCCCAAAACTTCTCAGTTAATTAAATGGTACAGTTGATCTTTGAGAGAAATGGACAGAAATCGTCATATTGATTCAAAAAAGAAAAGCCAAGCAAAGATAATAGCAGGTGCTGGCTTTAAATGAAGATTGATTAGCAGGGAAAATAACAGAATCAACAATGCCAGAGTCCAGTTCTTTACTTTCATTTTTAAGAAATGTCCATATTATATTTGTTCACATTGTATTTAATTCATTGAACTAGGCACAATCTCATCAGAGTTATATTCTTCTCAATCAAGGGTCATCAAGCTTCTTCTGTAAATGGTGATATAACAAATACATTTGGTTTTGTGGGCCATATGGACTCGGCCACAGTACTCAGCTCTGTGAAAAGTAGCCTTAGACAATACAAAAATGAATGAGGGTGCCTGTGTTGTAATAAGGCATTATTTGTGGACAGTAACATTTGAATTCCATGTACTTTTATTTATCTTTTGAATTTTCTCAACTATTCAAATATGTAAAATCCATTTATAGCTGACGATACATAAAAAGCAGGAAGCAAACCAAATTCTCTTTCCAGGCCAATTTTTTAAGAGGCTTCTTGATAAGGTTATTTTGTCCTAATTCTTCATCACCCTTCCCTCTTTTCATCTTTTCAAGTATCTAACTTGGGATGGAAGCAGGGACCCAATATACCTTATTTAGCAAGTTTTGGCTGTACATGACAGAAACTTAACTGAAAATATCATATTTTGCCATGTATAATGCACACATTTTTGCCTAAAATTTTGAGGGACAAATAAGGATGTGCATTATACATAGATAGTACCAGAAATACCTTGTTATGTTTTGTAATTATTTGTTACATAAAATTTCTGGTACCATAATGCATTCAAAAATAAATGCTAAAATTTATTTATGATACAAAAAACAAGAATCTAAATATAAATAAATTAAAAATTGAGTTAAAAAAAGTAAAACAAAAGGTTCTTTTTCCCAAAAGTTTGTGCCAAAAACATGGGTGCACATTATACACAGCAAAATGCAGTACCTTAGGCCTAATCCAAACAGGGAGTGAATTGGCTCTTGACTGATTTACCTGTATTAAAGGATAGTATTATCCTTTAGTATTACCTGTATTATAGTATAAGTATTTAACTCTTGAGCTCTGGGTTTAGAAAGATTCAACTCTGTCCCTTTACAGCAGGAGAAATAATATAACCTGCTCTTTCATGATTCCTCCTTTATAAATTGTATATGTCTGTAATAGTTGAAAGATTCAATAAGATAATATATGTATAATGCTTAACATAGTGCCTACTTTACAGGCTGATGAGGCAGTTTTTGCATCTTTGTATATTTTTTGCATATTTTTAAATTTTTTAAAGATGTTATTTATTTATCTTTAGAGGAGAAGGGAAGGAGAGAGGGAGAGAAATATCAATGTATGGTTGCCTCTCATGGGTCCTCTGCTGGGAACTGGCCTGCAACCCAGGCATGTGCCCTGACTGGGAATCAAACCACGATCCTTTGGTTTGCAGGCCTGCACTCAATCCACTGAGCTACACCAGCCAGGGCCCATCTTTGTGTATTTTATATGCCAGCTAACACAGTCTTAATGTATTACATACTCAATATATACTGCTGATTAATCTTCTTAAGTCAGTTTATAAGGCTGGCCCAACAAACAGAACTTAAATAACTCACTTTTGTGCTTTCCAGAAGATAATATTATCTTTATTATTTTAATTTCAAGAAAATAAATGTAATAATATAATTATTTAACATTAATATAAATCTCACTGTAGAAAAATAAAAATAAAAAGTCTTCATTTGGGAATTTTAATTAATGTTCTCAATTGGAAAATTAATATTTGAGACATTAATACATTTATCTCTTCATTTTATATCACTACTTATATATGAATTATTTTAAATTAACTTTATAAAAATATAATTAACAAATAATGAACATCAGCAATTTTGTGTATAATTCAGTACGCTTTGAAAATAAAGAGTAAAATTATGTAATAACAACCATAATTATGACATAGAATATTTTCATCACCTCAAAAAGTTCCCTAATGCTTCTTTTCAACCAACTTTCTCCCCCAGCTTCCACCCTGGCATCCACTACTCTGCTTTCTGCCCTTAAACTTTGCCTTCTACAGAAATTCTCTTAAAGAAATGTATACATCCCTTGAAATTGGCTTTTTTCTGCTTAGAGTAATATTCTTTATATTTGTTTATGTTACTGAGTCAGTAGATAGTTCTTTTTCATTGCTGAGGTATTCTACTATGTCAGTGCACTAGTTTGTTTATCCATTCACCATTTGATGATAATGGGCTGTTTTAAAATTCAGGCTATTATGAATAAATCTGTGATGAGCTTTTGAGTAGAAATCTTTGAGTGAATAACATATGAGGTCTGTCTGGAAAAAGTCCAGCCATTATTAATATAATAAGAATGGTAGTGTGATATTGATGTAACCTGGAATCCAGGAAGAGTGGACTGGAATGCACATGCGTGAACAATGACATCACTGTTTTAGTCAGTGGGGGTGATGGATGCCCTTGAGTGAGTGTGTGTACTGTGTAGCTCTTGCATTCAAAATGACTGAGTGAGTAGAGCAATGAATCTGCATCAGATTTTGTGTTAAACTAGAACATTCCTCCATGGAAACTATCCTGATGATTCAAAAAGGCTGCTGTTGTAGACAACTAGTGACTGGCAGCTTCATGATAACAATGTGCCCACTCATGCATCACATCTCATGCAGGGTTTTTGGTGAAACATCAAATCATCCTGGAGACCCAGCTCCATAACAGCCTAGATTTGGCACTCTGCACCTTCTGGCTTTTCCCAAAACTAAAATTACCTTTGAAAGGAAAGAGATTTCAGACCATTGATGAGATTCAGGAATATACTAGGGGCAACTGACAGCAACTGGGAGAATGTGTGAGGTCCCAGGGTGACTACTTTGAAGGGGACTGAGGTGTCATTGTCCCATTTCCAGTGTTTCTTGTATCTTGTATCTTATTCAAAAAAAAAGTCTCTATTTTTATATTATGTGGCTGGATACCTTCTGGACAGATTTAGTCTCTTTGTGCGATCTTTAATTTTCATATTACAGATACACAGATAATCCTCAGTTTCTTCACAAATATGATTTGTCTATATTATTTACAATGTGCAATTGTATGAAAATCTTGTTCCTACTCTTGTTATATTGCCCTCATTTCTATGCCTGAAAATTTATACATAATTTTAAGGCTAGTAACTATTGTTTGCTTTTATTTGGAATGACATACATTTTCCATTTCTGTAAATATGGAGATTTTATGGCACACACATTTTCTTCCTTTCAGAGTTAAGATTCCATCAATTTCTATTCTAAAAAAAATGAATAGAGGATGACTAGTGCTAATGCTGTTGAAGTGATCGTACAGTAACAGTGGTTGTATTTCTTTTCTTTTTCTTTTCCACTGCACATACTAATTGGCAATCTTTAGATTTAAATGCCACTGACAAGTAGTAAATATTCATTTGTATTAGAGGACCACGCACTCCTGATATTAGCCATCAGGATATAATTGTTATACTTGTCTCATATTAACATTGTCTAAATTATTGTTCCAATTTTCTTCCCTACTTTCATTTTGATTAAAAAAATAGAAGAAATAATTATTATTTATACTATATATACAGTGATTTAAACAGCATTAATAGTAATTTATGATGAAATTGAAAAATAAACTAAAACTATATATACATATACAGATATAGATATATATGAAGTTATGAGCCACATAATAATATTTTAGTCAACTGTGGACCATTTACAGAATTATAAGGAAATTATATGGAAATTCCTGTCCCTAATAACATCCTAGTCTTCACAATGTTGTAGCACAATGCATTACACAAATACTTACCATTGTGTTGCAATTGCCTACAATACTCAGTAAAATAAAATGCATACATGTGTATAGCCTGGGAGCTGCTAGGGAACAGAATTTGTGAACCCAAATATAGTCATTTGGCTAAGGATTATTTTAGGTTGGATAATTTTCAGATACAGTAGTAGATGCTGGAGAAGCTCTGAAAACCAGGTGGAAGGTGCCCTTCCTAAAACACATTTCTATATGTAGGGGATACCTCCTTTTGTAAAGGTGTCTTCCTTAGAAGAAGAGGATGGCCTTATCTCTAGAAACTCTCATCTATGAATAAGACAATGACTTAAATCTGCATAACGACCTCACTCTTGTCTACTATACTTTTCCTAGTGACCTCTCCTAACTGATCTCCCCGACTCCCATCACATACTTCTGTCTTCAGGGGAAGACGGTATTTATGGTGGTGGCTTCAGCCATTTTAGAGAAGTTACCCAGGTCTCTCCCTGAGTTGCCTGGGTTTCTCCCATGTATACAGGAGGTATACATGTTATTAAACTTTTGTTTCTTTTTCTCATGTTAGTCTGTCTTTTGTTATAGGAATGTCTCAGCCAAGAACTCAAAAGGGTGGAAGGAAAATTATTATTCCTCCTCCACAGAACAATAGGTTAGACCATAGAGTCCAAGGGTATACAGTAGGCTATATGATCTAGGTTTGTGTTAATCGTGTTCTATGCTGTTTGCACAAGGAGGAAATTGCTTAACCACAAATTTCTCAGAATGCATCCCTGTTGTTAAGGGGGACACAAATATATACATATACTTACATTTATTTTATTAGTTGTAAAGGATTAATAATTCAATAATAACATGATATTCTCCAGTTTCTATAAATATATGACTGAGTGTAGTGCATTGAAGCTAGCCATTTTCCAATCAGGTTTGCACAAGGAAATTAATCTCTACAGAAGATGATTTGAGTGGCTGTTTTCTCACTTCTTCTAAGGATTTTACATAGTTAACACCATTCTAAAAAAACAGAACTAATTTATTATATTCAATAAATGCCTTAGGGCATTACTGATTGCAATTTTTCAATAAGTAATATATTGGAAACATCATCAAATGTCAAAAATTATTTGAACTTCAATTTCATCTTAATGACTGCAGAGTATTCTATAAAAATAATATAATTTATTTAACCTGATTTTTAATATTTTGGTGTTTTAATGATTGTTATTATAAATAACCTTATAATAAACATTATAGATATTTGTACACTAAATCCCTAGAAGTGGAATTTCCTTGTGAAATAATAAGCAATAACTTCATTGCTAAGTGTTGTCAAAATGCCCTCCAGAAAGAGTGGAAGCAGGTAATTTAGCCTCATTTAGTCATCTGTGCTCTAGTTATGAAGCTCTCTTCTTAGTTCATGTTGGTCCTATTTTGCATTACCCTTTGCCAAACCTCTGAACTTCAAATTGTTGGACCTTGTTAGTCCTTTGTAGGGGAGGTGGTATGTGGAGCAGGGAGAGCAGGTGTATTTTTTGGTCCCTTTTTCAATTGTTCCCTTTTAGTTTAATAAAGGTCATTCATTGTCTTTCCCTCACATGGACTCTGACTGACCTTTTCTAGTTTCATTTTGCCTTTCCATGAAGAATAAAGATTCTTATTTTTCCATCAACCGTATTTCAAGAAAGATACTTGGCAAAGGAGAAGGGCTCCAACTTCACAGCTCCAGTCCCTCTTCAATGTTCAGAAGATGCAGTCATTATTTTTACCTCCTGCTGAAGACATTTGCAGAGGTTAAAAAAAAACTTTACTAACGATGATAAATAGCAGGGGTGCAGGAATAAACATCTGCCTGTCCATTGGCTTATTCACTTAAAATACAATTAGCGTGTTGCCTTAGTGAACATCCACTTAGTTTACTTTCAGTATGATACATAATTTGCTTTTTTTTTCTTCAGAGAGGAACAGTAACTAGGAGAGCTTTATCCAATTAATCCCCCCCAAATGGCTTCACCTTTTCCTTTCTCCCCTCTTCAAAAGGATACTGCCTGCTGTGAAGTGCTTAGCTGCATGGGAGTAAAGCATTTTTTGGATTAGATAAGAAGAAATCCAGACTCTCCCACAATAGTGAAAGGGTTATATGTGAACCTTATTAAAAAGTCCAAACAATATCAAATATCATAGCCTCATCTCTCTAGTGCCCCAGTCTGCCCCCAGGAGAGAGGGTCAAGGCATATGGAAGATAATAGTCTCCGGGATCAAGCAGCCACGTGTGACAAAGAAAGTGAAGAAAGTAAACTATGAAGCACCCACCACTGTCATCTTAGTTTCATCATGTAAATAAATCAAAACTGCCTTAGCTGATGGAAGTCCATTGTCGAAGCTGTGGGGATCTCCTTAAACATTAAGCACAGGTGAGGCAGGGAAATGTTATACAAACTTATTCTTTCATTAACAGACAAAAGAAAACAATATTCTAAGATTCTTACCACATGGAAGGCAAAGAGCTAAGCTTATGCTTGGGTTAATCAAGTTTATACAATGCATATCAAATAGGTCTTTGTATTATTATTATTTCATTTTTGCAGTTGAAAGCACTGAGGGGAATGAGGATTCTTTAGTTAGTTCTATGATCTTTCTAAATGTGTTTGTATATTTAAAATAGCTTTTTTCAATTTTTTAGCATCTTGTTAAACAGAATGTTTTAAGCTATAAAAACATGATAAGCAGTGTGACTCTAATCAGAATATGTCCATGTATGATAGGGAGAGGGCAAATCAGTTGCTAAAAATTGCAGTCCCAAGATCACTGTGCAAAGCTGGTCCAGAGGTCAGCAATAAATGCTTCTATGCTGTTCTTATATATTGCAAAGAGGCATTAAGCTAACAAGCATTGAAAATGAGTGCCCTTAGACATGGTGGGCCATTCATTGGAATGGTTCTTCCCCTCAGGGAGAAGGAGAGTCTGGAGGGAGAGAACCGGCTGACCTCACCCAATTAGCACAGTGCTGATGCAGGCAGAATGGCCCAAGGCGGCAGGGCTGTGCTTCAGGGATGTGTGTTCCCAGGCTGAGGTCTAGGTGGTGGCAACAAGGATCATTCTGGGAGCCATTTCAGTGGCTCTATATTGGGCACTAGAAAAAGACACAAAGGGAAGAGATAAAGGGAAGTACTTCAGAACGTTGCTTTTCCCTTAGGATATGAGCTCTTTCTGAGCCTTGTATGCAGCTGCAGATTGAAGCTTGACAAACAGGTCAGGGAATTGGGAAGGAACCATACTAGCAGTACTCCTAAATGTTACAATGCTTCAGTCTGAAGTTTAACTAATAGAGTGTCTTTAGCCTAGACTTGAATCAGGCAACAGTAAACTGTGGAAAGTTTAGTCTACACTGAAAACACACTTTATTACGCTTTATATCTTTTCTTGTGTGTATTTTAAAAAATGAAAACCTATTGTTAAAGATGTAGAATAATGCCTTCTGTTTGGGGGTAATATTTATATCATGCAGGTGGTTCTAAAGGTTTTAAAAAATATATGTCTTTTTTCCTAAGAAAGGGATCCAACAAAGAATTAAAAAGAACTTGGATTTTGAACATTTTTTTTTTAAACAGGAGGTGTAATTTGCACTAACACAGTGTCTGTGCTAATAATACTTGGAATTTGCAAATATGAAATAACACAGGTCAAGTGACTCCTTATATCATGGAAGGCCTCATAATTCGAATTATGTCCTAAGATTCTGGTTCCAACTAGATGCATGCCCTTTCTCCACCTTGCAGGGTCAAAAAAAAATAAAACTACCTAATTTAATCAATCACGAATTTCAATTCTACAACATTTAGATGACCAATCATATTTGTATGAATAATAAAGAGTGCTTAGCAAAACACCTGGCCCATATAAGTGCTTAATGTATTTACAGGTACTTACTGTGTGACATGTTAGAGAAAATGCAGTCTTTTGGAACAATCAACTATTATATGTCCTTGAGCAATCAAGGCATATGAAGAGAAGTGAAAGGACCTACTAAAATCCCTGACTTATTTTAAGCTAAGTTAGATGAGAAAAAAAATAGGTTTCTAACTCAATGCCAGCTGAGCTAAGATAACCTTGGAATTTTGTCTTTATGTATAGATTTGCCCTGTCTCAAAAATCTTCTTTAGCTAAAAGATATTCTGAATTAACAACATAACTTTATTTATTTATTTAATTTTTCAATTACAGTTGACATTCAATATTATGAGTTTCAGTGGTTAGGCATTTATATAATTTACAATGTGATCCCCCTGATAAGTGTAGTACCCACCTGACATCATGCATAGTTATTACAATATTACTAACCACATCCCCAAGCGGTATTTTACAGCCATGGCTGTTTTGTAGCTGCCAATTTGTACTTCTTAAACTTTTTACCTTTTTCACTCAGCCTCCCAACTACCTTTCTATCTGGCAACCATCAGTTTGTTTTCTGTATCTATAGGTTTGTTTCTGTCTCCCTTGTTCATTTTTTGTTTTAGATACCGCATAAAATTAAAATTATGCAGTATTTGTCTTTCTCTGTCCAACCTATTTTATTTAGCTCGATACCTTCTAAATTCATCCATGTTGTCACAATTGGTAAGATTTCCTTCTTTTTTTATGGACAACTAATATACCATTGTGTATATGTATTACATCTTTTTTTATCCATTTGTCTTTTGATTGAAGCACTTAATCCATTAACAGCTAAGTAATTATTGATAGGTACATAGTTATTGCCATTTTATTGTTTCCTGATTGTTTTCATAGATTTTATCTGTTCTTTTCTTATTCTTTTGCTCTCCTCTCTTGTATGTTGGTGACTTTCTGTATTGTTGTATCTGGATTTATTTTTCTTTATTTTTTATTTATCTCTTGTAACATTTTGGTTTGTGGTTACTATGTGCTTCATATATACCAAATTATGTTTATAGCAATCTATTTTTAAGTTTACTTAAGAGTGAACACATTCTATTATCACTATCATTTTAAGTCCCCTCCACATTTATGTTTTTGTCATTAATTTTTCTTCCTGTGTGTGCGTTTGTGTATATCCCTTAATTTATTGTTGTAATTACATACCATCTTCCTACTTTTGCCTTTTAACCTTTGTACTAGTGTTAGTGTTGGTTGATCCATTGCTTTTATGATATGTTTGCTTTGTCAGTGAGGTTGTTTTTCTTTCTGATATTTTCTTATTCATGTATTTTTATTTTCTTCCTTTTCTTCATAAAGAAGTCCTTTTAACTTCTCTTATAATACTGGTTTGATGGTGATGAACTCCTTCAGCCTTTTATTTTGGGGGAAACTCTTTATTTCTCTTTTGATTTTAAATAATAGCCTTGCTGGGTAGAGCAAGCTTGATTATAGGTACTTGCTTTTCATCACTTTAAATATTTCTTGCCAATCCCTTCTGGCCTGCAAAGTTTTTGTTGAGAAATCAGCTCACAGTCTTATAAGACTCTCTGGTAGGTAACTAACTAACTGCATTTCTCTTGCTGCTTTTAAGATTCTCTCTTTGTCTTTAGCCTTTGCTTTTTTAAATTATGATGTATGTTAATGTGGGCTTCTTTGGGTTGATTTTGTTTGAGACTGTTTGCACTTCATGGAATTATATGTCTCTTTTCTTCATGAGGTTAGGGAAGTTTTCAGCCATTATTTCTTTAAATGGTCTGCAATCCCTTCTTTTTTCTCTTCTTCTTCTTCTTCTAGTACCATCATGATGTGGATGTCGGTATGCTTGATGTTGTCCCAAAGGTTCCTTAAACTATTCTAATTTTTTTAATTCTTTTTTTCTTTTTGCTGCTCTGATTGGGTATTTTCTGCTACTTTGCTTTTCAAATTGTTAATTAGATTTGCTTCATCTAATCTGCTATTGATACCATAAAACATATTCTTCATTTCAGTTGTACTATTCATTTCTGACTGGTTCTTTTTTATGATTTCCATCTCCTCTTTATGCTTCCTATCACTTTGCCGAGTTTCTCACTGAGACCATGTATTCTTCCCTGAAATTCATTGAGCATCTTCATAACCACTGTTTTAAACTCTGCATCTGGTAGATTGCTTTCCTCCATTTTTGTTTAGTTACTTTTGTCCTGTTCTTTCATTTGGAGCATTTTTCTTCATCTCTCATTCTGGCTGCCTCCTTGTCCCAGTCTGCTCCATCTCCCAGCCTTAACAGAGTGGCCTTATGTAAGTAGGTGTCCTGAGGGGTCCAGTGGAGCAGTCTCCCTGTTTATCTGTGCTGGGTGCTCAAGGAGTATCCCTTGTGTGGGTCAGGTATCCTCTCCTCCTGTAACTGAGCCTTGATTGCTCTTAGTTAGCATTGTTAATAGGTGGTATTGACCTTTAGGCTGCTTGGCTGTGAGAACTAGTCATGGCTTACAAGAAACAAACTGTTGTGAGAGGGCTAACCCCAAGGAGAGGGGAGCAATTTGGCAGAGTTCTGGTGCTTGCCAAGTCTACCCTTTAGGTATGTCATTCATGGTGATAACTGGCTGGAGCTCTGTTGTGATCTGAAGGCAGTCACCAAGTGTAATCATTCTAAGGCCTCTTCACAGGGGCTCTGGTATGGGCTGAAGTCAGCCATTGCCTGTGTCCAGCCTCAGGCCACCTGGTAGGAGCTATAAAGTGATCTTCAGTTGGCAGCTGCTTGTGCTGGGCTTGTGGGTGCCTGGAAGTGTTTGTGCCATGAACTGAGGCCACTACCATTCATGCCATGTTTGTGGTCACTTAACAAGAAGTACAGGGTACACTGAGGCTAGCTGCTGCTTGTTTGGGGTTTGTAGATATTTGAGAAATTTTTAAAAAGTCCACAGCATGGGCTAAGGTTGGCAGCTTGGGTGAATTAGCCTCTGAAAAAGGTTCGGGTCAGGTGGGGTCTCAGAGGATTGCCTCACAGGTGGGGCAAGAGTACTGTTAGTCTGGTTAATGAAGACTGACACTTTGTGCCCACCTGCACCTGCAGGCACAGTGGGGAGAAGGCTTATCAAATGAACAATGGTGTCTCGGCACTTTTGTTCCAGGGAGATCTGGCCCTCCATCCCTTACCCTGAAGCCACACTTTTCAGTTCCTCCCCATATGTCCTTGGCAATATCTGAGCTGTTATATTTTCTTCTGAGCTTAGGTCAAGTGTTTGTGAGCAAGTAAATCCATATATAGGCCCTTCAAGAGGACACCTAGCTCTGAATGATGTGGCTCAGTTGGCTGAACATAGTTATGCAGGGAGAAAGGTTGCAGGTTCGATTCCTGGTTGGGGAATATACCTGGGTTGTAGGTTCAGTCCATAGTCAGGGCACATGCAGAAGGCAACCAAATAATTTTTCTCTCACATCAATGCTTCTCTCCCTCTCTTTCTTCCTCCTTTCCCCTCCCTCTAGTAATAAATAAATAAAATCTTTTTTTTTTAAAGAGGATACCAGAGTCTCCAGCAGCCCTCCATCTCACCCAGACTGAGTCCCTCCTGATTTTCAGGACCAACTGTTGTAGGAACTCCTCTTCCTGGCACTGATGCCCCAGGCTGGGGAGACTATTGTGGGTCTGGGAGCCCTCACTCTGCAGTGGGGACCTCTGCAGCCAAGACAGTGCTCCCAGTTCTTAACTGCCACAATTCAATGTGGGACCAGCCCATTCCTCCTCTCTGTTTCTCTTACTAGTTTTGATCAGGTTTCTTTATATCCTCAGTAATAGGAGTCTGTTCAGCTAGTGTCCAGGTGATCTTCAAGGGTGATTGTTTTACAATTTAGTTGTAATTTTGACATGGTCGTGAGAAGAAGCAAGTACAGTGTTTATGTACTCTGCCATCATGACCAGAAGTCTGTCCATAATTTTTTTAGTGAAAGATTCTAAGCACTGAACATCAAGCTATATACTTTGCTTAAATTATTTCTACTTAATATTTTCAAAATAATATGAAGGAAAGTATCTTCATTTTCAGATCAGGGCAACAAAGACAGGAACATTTTGTAACTTGCCCAAAGTAACATAAAGATATGAGGTGAAGGCAAGGTTTAAAAAATTAAAAACTAGAAGTTTAGCTGAAATAAATTATATACCTTGTATCTGAATTAGTATGTACAAGATTTGACTTACTCTAGGTTGTAAATTCATAGACTTTATTAATCGTGGTTAACACTGACATTTGTGTAACTTTGCTCAGAGTAGACTAACTTTTACTACAGTTTATTAACTGATTTACCAACCATTCAGTGCTTCTACAGTAATTTCTACATGCAAAAAATATATATACAAAAATATGAATTTCATAAGTTATGTCAACAAAATGCCTTCACATGGTGATTTAATAATCTGGAAATTTCTTTAACAGTATAAGAAACAAATTCTTTTTTCTCTATTTAGCTTAGACCCAAATAATGTAAATAATCATATAAATTGTTTTCTCTTTTTATATTACATCTACTGTAAATTTGCATTTTGTTTCCAATATCTTGAATTAACCCATATGGCCTTCATTTTTAATATAATCAAATGAGTTCTGCAAATATATATTTCATTATTTTTAAAATGTGGTATAAAAGTAAGCACAAATGATTGAGCAAAAAGAAGTAAATTAAATGCATTGTTTCAGGTTTCACACATAACTTACAATTCAGTATATGTGCAAGGTACATTATTTATGCAGAATCACAAAAGACTGAGTAAGAAGAAGTAAATTAAATGTATTGTTTCAGATTTCACAGGCAACTTACATTCTGTATGTTTGCAAGATAAATTACTTATGCAGAATCAAACTGGAAAGCTCTTGTAACTGAACTTCCACACTACATACACTTTTACATAAAGAAAAGTAAAATAACAATCTCACATTGTCCGTGTTGTGTCACTATGTGAATATATAGTCAACACAGACTTTGACATTTTAAAAAATTATTTTGGGAATTAATAGGAAAAAAGGCCTGAAAGATTACCAAAATATTAAAATGCATTTTGATTCATTAAATCAAACTAAATAATGTTCCTTAAAGTTAACTGCTTTAATTTTTGTATCTATCTATTTAAATCTATTTATTTATCTACCTATCCATCTACCTACTTATAAACTAAAATAGAAATATAATAATTACCAAATAACTCAAATAGTTGGTTAACTAGAATATATCATTTGTTAATTAATTGAGATCAGTGATTCTCAAACACAAATGATCATCCCTAGGGGACATTTGGCAATGTCTAGAGACATATCTGATTGTCCTTGATGGGTGGGTGAAGGGTGGTGATAAATGCTATTGGTATCTAATGGGCAGAGGGCAGAGGGCAGAGGGCAGAGGTAGAAAACCAAATAAACATCCTACAATGCACAGGAATGTCTCTCACAATAATTATCTGTCAATAGTTCTATTCAGAAAACTTGATGTGGATAATAGAAAGTTTAATGAATTAGGATATTTTATATCAGCAATAAATTTATACAATTGTACTCTTTTTAGTTCTTCAAATAGTAGTATTACTGGAGAGTACTTATTCTCAGAAATAAAAATATTGAGCAAACTAATCAACTACTATTTGATACAAGTAAAATGGCAAAAGGAAGCCATAGGAGATGAGCAGAGAAGAGTATGGTATTGCAAAGTTATTAAAATTGGAATGGCCCCATATAGGCCAGCACCCTAGTGTTCTCATAAAGATACTACTACATTACCTAATCATGAAGTGTCCATTTAAGCATAGTGTTACAGCAATGTCAACATTATTAGGATCTCCTCTGTCAACTTCCACACATGCGTTTTAATTTTTCCCTCGATGTAATCATTGATAGAAATATTGGTGTAGAAGAGTGCTTGTCCACTTGTAAAGTACAGCTTTCATGCTGTATTTTACAATTGTGACAATTCTATCTTAGGACTTCATCACAGAGTTAGTAAAATCAGTGCTGTGTTGCTGCAGTTCTACAGCAAAGATCGAGCACTCTGAATACGTGCTTTTCTCTCCAGATAAATTAAGGCGTTCATTTGGATGTCATCTCTTTGTAATTAAAGGAAAATCTGAGGTTAAGAGTAATGATGCAAAAACTCCACAAAGAGGCAATATTTCAAAATGATGGTCTGATAACAAAAGAACTAATTTTAAAAAAACAAGAATGAAAGGATTTTATTAACATTCACCACAAATTAGGAATCAGTAGTCTTGAATGAAATAAACAAACAAAAGAAACATATCTCAAACTCTACTTATAGATTCTACAAATTCACCATTTAAAATTCCTGTTTCATTTATTTTCTCCTTCACTTCCAACATTTGTGAAAACAGCTAATAATTAGGTTATTTCTATAAATTCTCTTTGCTTTAAGCCAACCAAATTGGTACTGTAAAACCCAGCAAATTGTCTAGAATATTGGTATTTATTCAAATCTCATGTCCTCATTACATATATACATACCTACATATATAATAGACTACATGTATTCCCTGGGGTTTCTGAAAAAAAAAAAAACTTCCTCATAATTCATTTTGATTATTTTATTCATCACCTTATAAGTGGAAAAACTGTGCCCAGTAGCTTAATCAAAAGGTTCATGTTATGACACATAGTAGAAAATATTTTTGATAATACATTCATTCTGTATTCATTCAATAATTAGTTATGGTGTGCCAGCCACTTTTCAGAATACGTAGGGATATGGTGGTGAATGAAATAGAGAAGGGTCCTTCCCTAAGAAAACTCAATGATTGACAGATAGATAGATAGATAGACAGATAATAGATTAAAAAGATTTTTTGATAGGGCTGGTTTAGCTCAGTTGTTCAGGGAGGACTTCCCAGAATGAGTCATTTGACTGAGACTTGAAAGAAGTTAAGACATAAACATCTGGGGAAACAATGTTTCACAATAAGGTTAAAATTAATGCACATGTCTTAAGCTTAAAATTAACACAAGAAAACCAGTGTGGCTGGGTGGATTAGAGAAAGGAAAGATGGTGTTAAGCTTGAAATGACAGTCAGAGGTAAACTCACATAGGGCTTTATAAGATTAAAAAACTCTGTTACCAAGATTTAAAAATTAGTATAAGAAAATATTGCCCTGGCTGGTATAGCTCAGTGAATTGAGCATGGCCTGTGGACCAAAGGGTCACCATTTCGATTCCCAGTCAGGGCACATGCCTGGGTTGCAGGCCAATTCCCTAGTGAGAGCCACATGAGCGGCAACCACACATTGATGTTTCTGTCCCTCTTTTTCTCCCTCCCTTCCCCTCTCTCTAAAAATAAATAAATAAAATCTTTTTTTAAAAAAGAAAGTATCTTCTTTCACTAATAATGAAACAACAGAACACTGCATTTATCATCAAAAGGGATTTATAAACTGCTCACTGAACACTATAGTGCATTGAAAACTATTTTAGACAACTATAGAAATAATATGCAATTATACTTTGGTACAATGCAAGATATCCCTAATTGTTTTTTGTGGAAACATAATATTCTGTTTAAAGTTTCTAAATAAAATTAAATAATCCTATTTTTAAATGGTTGCTGCATTTTACAGTAAGCATATGACACAGCCCCTGATGCAGGTGAATGTACAATCTGGTAGGAAAGAAGATGCATCCACCTAGAACAGGGACCTGTAACAGAATGTAGGCAGGACCAGTGTAAGAGGAGTGTGTTGTGTGGGTGAAGAATAAAGTGTAGGGAGACCACACAATTTATTTAATATCTAACCTGGAATATTTTTAGAGTGAAAGAGTGTTATCAATAATGTTTCTGGGGAAAGTGGTGTAACTTATCACTCTTCTAAGCAAATCAGGACACAAGTAATGATAGGTCCATAGAATTTCAGAAGAGGAGTTAATTGTAAATTGCGGTGACTCCTGAAGACTTTCAAGAAAATGACACCTGCACTTGGCTTGTGTCTAGGCATGTGATGTGGCAGAAGGAAAGTGGAAATGCATCTAGTCCAGAGAAATAACATTATAAGAGACATTCTGATTTGAGAATCACCCTACAACAAAGCATTGATGATTGTGAAAAGTGGGAGATAATACTGGATGATGAAGAAGGACATAGGTTGAGGTATAAGAGCAGAAAGACTGTAATAGGGTTCAAATTCTGTGAAAAAGTGTCACATAAAAGAGAGTCATTTAAGATCTATTGGGCCCTGGATGCTGGGGCTCAGAGGACTGAGTGCCAGCCTGCGAAGCAAAGGCTTGCCAGTTGATTCCCCTTCGGGGCACATGCCTGGGTTGCAGGCCAGGTCCTCAGTAGAGGGCGCATGACAGGCAACCACACATTAATGTGTCTCTCCCTCTCTTCCTCCCCCTTCCCCTCTCTCTAAAAATAAATAAAATCTTTTTTTAAAAATGTCTGTTGGTAGGTATGTGACACAAACAGAGTAAAACTACTCATAAACTTCATTTTGATGCTGTCAGATAAGAATAATGTAGAGCTACATGTAGTATAAAGTATACAGATGTTTTAATTCTGCATAATCTATATGTTGTTGCATGATAAATTGGAGCAGAATAGCATATGGGTATATTAAAGTCAAATCCCTTTTTTATGCCTAAATGTATATTTACATATGAGGCAATATTTTATGAGGATTTTAGAATGACTTTTAGATTGATTTTGCAAAGAGGATAAGCATAGCAAAACTTATATATACATATATACACATACATACACACATATGTGCTAATACAACATTCTAGATAATAATGACCATTTGTGAATATTTACTATAGTCCTGAAATTGTGTTAACATTTCTACTAAAGTTTCTCCCCCAATCCTATGAGCTAGATGTTATCACAATTATTTGACAGATGAATAAACAGAACTGAAGAAGCCAGGTAATTAGCTGAAGACTACACAGCTGCTAGATAATAGTGCAAATATTTGAAGGCATTTTTGCATTGCTGTAAAGTCCACAATCTTGTCCAGGGTGTCATATTACCTTGTACCTATACTTGTGCTCACTGGGTTGAGCCCCATGTAGCTCAGTTCTTGTACAGAGGTCCCAACTGGAATAGGAAGCTGGTTACATCTTGTTTCATTCAAATAACATTGTGTTAGTATCATCATTGTTTTAATTGTTTCCTTCCAGTAAATGTATGGGATAAGTACTAGCATTTTAAAAAATATCTTTCTGCTCTGCCTATTCTCTGATATAATGTAGCCTGATATTTCATGGTTTTCATTTAATCAATTGGTGTGCAGTCTTTGGGTGATGTCCCTGTATTAGAATCCCTCATTTTCACCTTTAACTGTCAGTGCCTAAATCAGTGGTTTCTGAGTAAGTTTATCATCCTAACAACTAGTTTGTATCTTTAAAATGTGTAGCAACCCCTACAGACATTCAGTTTTCCTGTTTTTATAGCTATAATATTGTTTAAGCTTCCTGGGTTCCAAGAAAATTGTAGTATTTTTATTCTAGTTTCTAGTAGTCTTGTGATTTGGAAAAATATCACTGAGTTAATCACTGAAATTATTAATGAACCACCAAATAGGAAACAGTTCCTTGAGGGAAAATATATCACACAACCCACACTTGTGGAGAAAACAGAACAATCTAAGTAAGTGATACTCAACAAATAAGTCTGAATAAGTGGTTTTTAAGAAGTAAAAAACCTTCTGTGTCCAGAAATTCAAGGAAAGGTTAAAGATTAAAGTAACATAGGAACTGACCAAAAATTACCACTTCAGGGAATTGAAATCCAGAAACCTTTCGGACAAATAAATAAAAAGGGAAAAGGAGATATGAAAAACCAATTGATTTAGGGAGAATCAACATATTCTTTTCCATTCAAACTTTTATTTCCATACTAATGCATGCCACATGACTGAAAAACTAACATAAATATTAGGGTGAAAATAATGCCCCATTGTGATTATGATCAATATATCTATTTTTAAAGGCATATTCCTTTTTTTCAATATGTGCTTTAATTTCTCAAACTTACTTATTATTTTTAGTGAACTTTTTTATAATGTGTACTTTACAAATGTACTTTGATAATATATAATTAGAAAAGATTAACATTTGGAGTTTAAGGAAAAACCATAATTATAAAAATCAAAAACCATATGATTTTTATAGAAAAATGTCTTGCAGAATTAGAGAGTAAATTTTCAATAGTTTTTGTTCCATTTACATTATTAGTGTAACTAATACCAACTTTTTTATATTTTTTCAAAGAAATCAACTAAAAAATCCCTAACCAAAATTTCATGCTCTATGAATTCATATAAACAAAAATCTGAAGATTTATTATAGTGATTACACATCAACAGAGACAAATATGTATTTTATGATTAAGAATTTTTTTCTGAAATAGGTGATCCAAGGGAAAAATCCCCAGAGCAGAAAACGAACCATCTCAATGCCTTTTGATAAATAGACAATACCTGCTATTTCTATATGGTACATGGCAACATAACAAATAAATTACCTTCATTAAAGATCTGCATGAAGGATTAATGAGCATTAGTTAGCCACAAAAGCACAAAGAACATTTATGAAAAATTACTGGTATAAGAAGTTGAGTGGCAGAGAATCTCGATAAAATAATTTATCTTACCTGAAGATTTTCTACTGTAGCTGTATGATAAATGTAACCCAAATGCAGCCATGCAAAATTTAGGCAAATCTCAATCTTAGAGGGTTTTATCCTTTGTGACTCTCCCACCTAGATGGGGATAATTTATTAAACATATTTGTTTCTGTTATTATTTATCTTGCTATATATCTTTAAATTTATAGCATCAAATTTTCATAACATGAAATTAAAAGAAGTAATACATCTTTAAAATTCACTGTCGGTGAAAACCGTTGAGTGTTTTGGATTCTTAGTGCATAGAGCTAAATTGAACTTTAATTATTTTCATTATATACAAATGACAAATATGAATAAAAAACATTTGACTAAATAAAATGAGAACATGAAAAAAACTTTATTTTGCTAACCAAGATTTCCACTTTCCTCCCTCTGGAATGTTGCCCAAGATTAATTCTTTCTACTCTTCAAGCACTATCAATCTGGGGACTCCTTTTATTCCAGAGAATACTGGATTGTTTATGTATGGGACTTTCTTGGTTAAGTATTTTTAAAACTTTGTAAAACCTAAAGAGATCAGGAATAAGTATCCACGTTTGTAATCAGGCATCAGTGTTGTTCTTACCCCAGTGAACATCCACGTATCAGATGTGCTGTGCTGCTAGTTTGCAATAGGTTTCTATGCTAACAGGAGTCATCCTTACCGTTTCACGTAGTTAAGACTTCTGTGGCTCTGTGACCACAGTTTAATTAGATTATGACTCAATGGTCATAAGAATTTCCAGCAACCTGCTTTGGTCTGGTGAGTAGGATTTAGACACTGCTCTGATTAGCTGCTATATGAAGCATCAAAGTTTCAACTGACAAAAGTAGACCCCAAAACTTATATATAACAATCTAATAAATACTTGAAACCACTGTTTCGGGTTCTTCTTTTTCAAATAAATATCTATGCTCAGTAAGAATTGTTGGTCAAGTTATCGATATCTGTATTTTGGATTTGTCATCCACAAAGTAGGGTTACCTATCTCTGTAAGGATTAGAGAAATTAACATACATAGATCACAAAGTCGGGGACATACTAAGTACTCTACAGCTTTACTAGATCCTACTGGAGCTACACCCAGATCCCTCTCACCTGGGAAATGCACCCATCCAGCATCTGTCCTTTCTCCAGAGAATTTTCCTTGCCTGGAAATCCCCTGCTGTTACTGCACTTCACTTCCCCTGGCCACCAGCTAATGACTGACTGACCGAGGGGAGGAGAGAATGAAAGACTGATTCCCACTGATTCTGTTTTATTCTGTTCAGTCACTCATAAAATCTACAGTGGAATTTGTGTTCCAGAGTCCCAAATGGAATTAGTCCAAATTAATCTCTGGTAGGAGACCACATCCTTTCTTAGCTTCTTAATGTTTTCCTTGCCTTACCCTGTATCTTTTAATTTCTAGTTCTGGGAACACTATCAATAAATCACACTCAAAATAATCCACTTTTTGCCCTGGCAGGGAGGGTGACTCAGTTGGTAGGAGAATCACCTCATCCACCAAAAGATTATAGGTTCAATCTCCAGTCAGGGTGCATATAATAAGCAACCAATTGATCTCTCTCTCTCTCTCTCTCTCTCTCTCTCTCTCTCTCTCGTTTCTAGGAAACTGACCTAAGACAATAGATGTTCACTATCATCGTGGTAATTGTTGTTATTAAGCTGTCTAATATTCTGATTTAGAGAGGATAATTGCTTGGATTACCATGGTCATGTCCAATGGATGGACTACACAGTGTTCCAGCAATTCCATGCATCTCTTTTTTAAACTAAACTCTTCTTAATTTTGATAAGCACAGCAAGATTGTATTCCCTGGTAAAATCCTAGCATACAGATAGTCCATCGTTGATTCAGGGCTGGGCTCTGTGAGCTGTAACAGCGAACTGTGGGAAGTCCAGAGTGAACGCTTTTCAATGCAAAAGCTGAAGCCTATGTTGAACGTGTGCCACTGACTATGTCACACTCTTGAGTAAACGCTGGTCCCTGGCCTGACAGAGTTTACAATTCAATAAATACAATTTTAAAACCCTTTAGCAAAGCAAGATATTTAGGTTGCATTTTAAAAGAGTTAGTAATGACCTTTGTATCTAGACACAGGGCTCCTGGGATAAAAGAGTCCTCTGCAGTGTGAAGCATTCCACATAAAATGACAACAGACGCACTGTCATGTCACCTGGTCTGTGTCACCACTTGAACTCTGGAACTTTGAATTGTTTGAGGTGTGGATTGTGAGAGAATACCAGTTTACCACTGTTTCTATGTAAATATGCTTTATATTTGTTTTGCTGAAGGTGTTTTGAATTATATGCACATAAAATTTTATTTTGTCTTGGTGACATATAGGTTGAAGCAGAACTCTGCTGCTTCTGACTCTGGGTAACAAATATAATGAAAATCCATGTCTCAAAAACTGTAAAAAAGGAGAATTAGTACTTTGTTCTGTTCAACCAAGGCAATTAAATTTAATGCAAGGATATGGCCTGTCTTTGTATTAAGGTAATTTTATTTTTAAAAACACATGACAAATGTTCTTTCCTGCATTCTTCACAACATCGTTGAAAATATCTTGATTGTGCAGGCGCTAACCAAGTGTCAGTTACACAGCTTTGTTCTGTTACATTGCTACTGCTCAGCACCCTTCCCTCAGGGAAAGGATGCCTACAGCTGAAACTTTTGACTCTAGAGAAATTAAATCCAACTAATCCAACTGTACAAGGTTCAAGGTGAATCTACATTGTACCAAATATGGCATTGTATTAGGTCATTTATCCTGACCCCATGGCTACCCTTACCGAGCACTTCCTTCATGTTGAATAGTCTCATTTAAGTGGCTTGTGTAATTCTCAACACAACCATAGAATATATACACCACTGTGCCATTACATGAATACTGAAGCTGAGATTCAGCAAGACCAGAATACAATAATGAAGCTATATGATATAATGATAAAATACAGGCTTAGAGCGAGTTTGAATTTTTCTTCTGACACCAGCTACGGTTTTCCACTGGTTCCTTCATCTCTCTGAGCCTCAGACCTTTGATGTTAAGGATAATTATAATAATAACTACATCTAGTTCTCTTGTAGTAAGTTTACATATAATATATAATTTAACCTACAGTTTTCTACATTAATTGAACTTTAAAATGAGAAGATTAAGGCCTAAAACTGCATAGTTGGTAGATCATGCAGCCATTCCTAAAACTCTGGTTTTGTGATTCCAAAGTCCATAGTCATATTCACTCAAGATGCTGCCTTCTAATCTGTTTGTGTCAGGGGAGGGGAAGAGAACCAAGTGGAGAAATGTATAAAGTTGTGACCCATAGTAAACTCAATTAGTTCCTTTCCCAGACCCACCTACTTATGTCTCCACAATATCTTGAACAATACTTTGTTTATAATAATATATCACTACTTACTTATTTATTGATATTCCCAGTTGTCTTAATCTCAGTCTCCATCCTACATTTGAAAGCCATCAACTGTCAAATCAGCTTCCTCAACCAAGTGTCAGTGAACAAATTCAAGTAGGGACATGACTGATCACACGTAAAAGCTATTAACCTGAGAGTTTGGACAACCTTAAAATTTTATGCCTCTTCAACCTTTGCTCAATTTGCTTCATATATTTGAAAATAGTTTATGGTAACTTTGTAAACATGACCTTTTCTCCTTTGTTCATTGACAGTATGTTACAGATGCTTAAAACTGCCTGTACTATCTCTCAGAATCTGCATTTAGCCCAGCTTCAAACATCTTCTTTCACTCATATTCTCAAGGTGAAAACAAGTTCATGTGCATCTTAGAAAATTTACAATGAAGTTTAAATATAAAAAATACTCATTCTTGAAATTTCAGTTTATTAAAAAAAATACATAGATTTTTTTAATGCTAATTATTCACTTATTCATTAAATATGTGTTTAGCAACTACACACCAGGCATCCTGTTGGGTTTTAAGGATATATAGTGGTAAAGAAAGTAGATGTAGCTTTGGCTGGTGTGGCTTAGTGCATTAGTGCCAGCCTGCGAACCAAAGGGTTTGATTCCCAGTCAGGGCACATATCTGGGTTGCAGCCCAGGTCAGGCCCCCAGTAGGGGGCACATGAGAGGCAACCACACATTAATGTTTCCCTCTCTTTCTCCTTCCCTTTCCCTCTCTCTAAAAAATAAATAATAAAATATAAAAAAAGAAAGTAGATTTAGTGAATGCTCTGCCAAGAGTACTTAATGTAGCTGATAGTGACATTTTCTATCATAATGAAGGTGTAAATCAGCAATGTAAAAATATATTTCCTACTTATTTCAGGTTGCATCCCCTTATGATTAGTAGTAATAGATAATTAATAGGACAATTCTGTACAATTTTTTCATGGTATTATCAATTCCAAAACCCAAAACGGTAGTATCAGCTACAAATGCTTTAAAAAACAAAATAATTGTAGTGCAAATTTCTAAAACCATATTGCATCTTCCAGTAGTTTACTAAATTCCCATAGTCCAGTATCTTTACATCAATTAATTTATCAAAAAAGAGAGGAATCATAACAGATGATGGAATTATAAAAACATATATTACAAGGCAATTAGTAAATATTAAAATGTTTATGATGTATACTCTACTAAGTAGCATCTAATAAAAATTAATGCAAATGTATATCAAATTATCGGTGTAAAATTTAAACTACAAGAAATCAAACACTATATATATTTATAATAAGGAAAAACTATAACTGTAGTTATTTGACAGATATAACATTGAATCTCACATTACAGGAGTAACCAGAAAAAGATGACATCAAGGATTTTGGCAAATGCAGCCCATTAAGTGAAATTTTTACTATACACCATAAAACTGAGCATATCATAAAAGTAGAGAAGCTTCTGGTTTTTAAGTGTTCTTTTTTATAGCTAACAAGGATAAAGAAAATAGGGTCCTGAGAGAGCGGCATTGTAAATTGGGTCAGTGAACAGCTCAGATGCTATATCTATAATATTCTCTCCAAATCCTTTGACCCAAAGCTTCTGATGTGTGCACACGTTATTAGGAAGAGGAATGGTTATTTTCTAACTTGTAGTTATATTAAAGAATGTTGAAATGAGTCGCAGATAATTAGTTGTTGAAATTGTTTTCAAGGACTTCAGAGAGTCTGGTATGTGGTTTCATTCCCCTTCCTCACACTTTTTTAATTAATAACACTTCAATTATGAGAAATGAGCATCACTGTTTATATGGGTACTTCTGTTTCTATAGCCAGGAACTGTGGAAATATTTTATTTAAGTAATCACCTTTCTGCCAGGGGAGCAAAGAGATCATCTGTTTTGTGACACTGAATCAATTACAATTGTTTTGAAAGTTTACAATGAAGGTTTCAATGCATAAAGCCATGAAACTTGGACATTCAATTGGGAGAATAGACAGGGCTAACCTAGGAACTTCCCTTCTACCAAAATTTAGAAATAATGAATAACGAAATGTTCAATGTACATTAAGCTCTCAAGAAAGAAAAACAAAGGTGTTGGAAATAAACAGTATCTAAAATCCAGAGCTAAAATCCTAACTAAAATCTAAGAATAGTGTTAATCCTAAAATTGGCAGCAAGGTACATTGTTTATATGGCGTGGAAATAGACCTTAGTGCCCAGGATCTCAACAATGCATGTTCATGCTCAGATAAAGTGCACACCTTTGGCTCTGCCCAAGAAGGGAGGTTGGAACAGCAACAACATAGGCACCAAACCAGGCCCACAGTAGGCTCTGACCTCAGTTAACTGAATGACTCTCACTGACTCAAGAAGAGAGACAAAAAATGCTCCCAGGAGAAACCAAAACTTCAAGCTGGCAGCACATGGGATTGTAGTCCAAATATATATTACCTTATAGTGTCAAAAATGCAGTGAGATTTAATATTAAAAAATTGATCCTGGGTAGGTATATCCCAAGTGGGGCTCTTGGTTGGAGTTAATGCACAATATCCTTGAGAGAGACTCTCACAACCAAGAATGTACACAATATCTCAAAAAGTAGTCATTGTCTGCTAAAATGGGGAGTTCTCACTGAAGAATCATATCAAGAACATCTAAAACATTTTCAATTGCCCTAACTAAACAACACTATTTCCAAAAAACCTTAGAAAAATGGAAAAAAAACACAACTGATCAAATAGTCTCAATATTCTTCTGAAATGGATAATAACATTACAATTTTAATAGTGATCAGCTTGTATTAAATTAATTTTAGGTGCCCAGCACAACTGGCATGAAACCAAGTGGTATATGAAACAAAAGACTAATGACACTAACACTGTGTTTTACTACCTCCCCGAAATATTTTAGCATCCTCAGACTCTAAAATCCTGAGTAATACTAAAAATAAAATTAATGTTGTTTTTTATGATAGCAAAGAAAACTCTGAAAAGGATATTTAAAATGATATTAGAAAATGAAAAGCTTTATAATATAAACTAAACAAATCTTAAAAGATATTTGGCCCAGTTCAATATTTTTATTCCTGGTACAGTCATAATCCAATCCAAATTGAATTTGTTGCCTTTTCTATTGTGTACCATTTCTACTTTGCATCTTTCTTGAAATTATGAAATACCTTCCTATGCAAAACTGAAGACTTACTTTAAAAGCTAAATAAGCATTTCTGAACCCCCCAAATATTCACTTAACTGTAAACTTTTTTAAGTGCCAATTTTGTGTAAGTACTTTTTCCCCATTTTAACAATATTTTACAAAACACTGACTTAATAAACACTGTCAGTATAACAGCAATAGTATCTTAATAAATAGTATTTAATAGTATTTAATGACTTTAATTGTTCACTGCTTTCTTCTCACCAAATTTTAAATAATATAAACCAAAAATTGAGATAACCCCTGTAAAACCTACTGTAAGTAAGCTTTAAAGATATAAAAATATCTGTGAGTGATGTTTAAATGATGAATGAAACTCTTATTATAATAATTAGAGAAATTCAGAGTATTAAGTGTGTGAAGTCCTTGAATTTAAAGTCTAGCTGAGCAGTGTGAGGACAGAATGAAGTATTTCAACTATAGCCTATGGGCTTTCTTTGAGTAAAGCCACATGGATGCTATTAATAAATTCTTAATAAAATACTAAGTGCACTGAAGACTGCCAAGTAGGTAACTATAGCTATGAAAAATAGTTTGCTTTGTAAAATATTTGTTAAAATATTTTAAAGTTTTTGACATTGCAAATGCATATTATAATTATAAGCTAATATAACATAACATTTCAAAATTCTCAGGCATCCACTAGAACTATATTTGCTTTAGGAGTAATAAATATTGACTAAACTTGCTTAGTATCAATGTTCTACTCATCCTGTATTTTTCATCCTGAACTTCTGCCATCCTCTACCTAGTTACTCAAAGGAAATATGAAAATATTCCTGGACAATTTCTCTCTTTGCTTATTTTATCTCCATTATATTTCTTGGACAAATACCCTTCTTCTCATTCTTATAATCATAGTTATAATTCAGATTTTTCAGCTCTCATTTCAACATGCAACATTTACTTGTTTTTTTCCTGCAGCCTTGCTCTTACTTAAATTCAACATTTGCAGAATCACTAAAATAACCAACATAAGGACATATCTATCTATGACAATCCTTTGCTGAAAAATGTCCAGCAGTGCCACCCTGCATATCAGATAGTGCACAGGCACCTTAACATGACATACATACCATGTTAATCTGTGTTAAGTAATTTGGATTTCTCTCCAATCTCTACAACTCTTCTCTGACCATTCCCATCCTTGAATTTTTTTATTCCAATGTCAAGAAACTGTTTGTAGCTGTCCAGTCTTACCACCCAACTCCTTTTCTCAGTGACCATCCTCATTTGTCTCCTCTTACTGGAAAAACTTCAGCACTCCATGCTCTCTTCACATGGTCAGTTCCAATAAGTCTTTTAAGGCTTTAAACTGATACCAACAAAAATTTCTCCCTTAGCTTCCATATTTAACCATGCAACTGCCTTCTCAATTTCATGCTAGATAGTATGACAAATTTAATCTGTTAAAATTAAATTGATTTTGCTCCACCCACATCTCCAAAGAACTGCTCTTTGTATAGTCTTTCATTTCAATAGAGAGAAATATATTCTAGTTGCTCAGTCCACTCAGGTCCAACATCTTACTCCTTGACTCTTTTATTCTCATGTTTCATAACAATCTATCAGCAATTCCTGTCAACAATCCCTAACACACTTGTACCAGAACCAATTACTTCTCATCAATATTTCTTAACAAATGAGCAAATGAATGTAGCTCAGGTATCTTTAACCCAAGAAGTTTTCATTGATTGACATGATTGCCTAAGTGGCTTTTCCCATGCTTTCTCTAGAATAGAATATGTATTTCCATTTCTTTATTCCACATTGTTTTATAGGTTTGGGTAACTGACTTCCATTAGATTGATCATTAAGAATGAAAAACTCTCTCATCTTTTTAACTTCAGTGTTATCATAGTGCTAATCATCTAATACACATTCAGCAAACATTGCAATTGAATGAGTGAATGGTATAAAGGTTAAGCATCCTTAAGAAATATTCCAGATCTTTTTGTAATCATTAAAACAATGGTCTTTGGAACATGGAATGCTAAATTAAGTACATAAGTGAATCACATGGATCAAATATATATAGCTCTGAAATATATATAACACTTAGTAAAGGTTTTGTTATTTGACCTTTAACTGTTATTGAAATAACCTGCCTTTAACAATTAAATTTTGTGTATTTTCAGAGATCATCTATAGTTGGGTATTTAATGAGTTCCCTTCCTTTGTGGCGGAAGACAGTCGGAGATTCATTTCCCAGGAGACAGGCAACCTTTATATTTCTAAAGTCCAAACATCAGACGTTGGCAGCTACATTTGTCTGGTGAAAAACACAGTAACGAATGCCCGAGTACTTAGTCCTCCAACACCACTCACTCTACGTAATGATGGTAAGTTGCATGGCCTCTGTTAAACTAGTCAGCCATCTCAAATGTGAAAAATAAAGATGCATTAGTGTTTTGCTAAGCCTTTAAATCTTAAGCACAAAAGAAATAAACCTTAAGCACAAAAGAAATAAAAAGATATTTGCCATGTTTAGACACTCTTCAGTCAGAGATTATGCATACCTTAGAATAAAAATTTTGACATAGGAAATTGATGATCTATAGATGAGAAATAATGAACATAATGTCCCTTAATGCCAAAATGGGGGAGAGAATGTGAAAAAAGAACTGTAATAAAGATTCCGCAGCTCTTTTCTTTGCTCTTTAGTGCCCCTCTATATACTATGTGTGCATGAATTACAAGCATTTTATAGGTTCACTTTTTTTTAATAGGTTCACTTTTCATTACATTTTTACTTTAGTTACCTTCAATTTGAATGTTCAGCTTCTAATACTTCATGGTACAGTTATAATTGTTATTATTACTTTTCCAATAATAGGAACACTTGGGACTTCAACTTTTAAGTGTATTCAGGAAGATTTGATGATTCTATAATTATAAGTATTGCTATCCATCTAAAGTATCTTCAAATTTAAGCACCTCATTTCTAGTTATAGACATTCACAGTTAAGCATTGCATTAAAGGAGTCAAGTGCCATATTACAGTTGATATATATGTCTTGCTCTCTCATGAAATAAAAATCTATAAATGTATATTAAGAAGTAAGCTTGAAAGCACTGGAAGTTGAAAAAATAACATATTTTAACACTACTCTTTCATATACTTAGTTTTAGAAAATATGGTGCTGGAACATATAGCCAGAGTTATATCACAAGATTTGTGCTTACCACTTAGTTTTTCATCTTCTATATTTAGACTTCTCAGTAAATATAAGTATATATAATAGTAATAATACTATCAGGTAGAATGTATAAATGCAGCATATATTTTAGAGATGAGAAAGACAATATTCAAGAGATGATATGACCTACAAAAGGTCACACAGCTAGGTAATGGCATGGAAGAGTAGATGGGAAACAAAAACAGAAATTTGGAGACCAATTTAGAGTCTATTGAAACAAGTCAGCCACGACGTGATAAGGAACAGAATGGAAGCAGTGGTGATACCACTGGAGAGAAAAAGACATGCCTGGGATATTACTGAGGTAGAATTACCAGGATATGATGACTAATTGAACATGGGGCTGTGGAATAGGAGGAAGATTTGGCACAGTCCATTGAATGGGTGATGATTCATGGATCATGATCACAACTACAAATGGGAGTTCAACACTGCTGATCAATACTACTAAATTTCTGTGGGCTGTTAACCTGTAATTCTCCCAAAAGTTTTTGGAAGTCCCTCTGCTTCCCTTAACTGGACTATAGCTCAATGCCTCCTTACAAACATACATACACACACACACACACACACACAAAAACCCTACATAAAGTATCAAATTTATCTTCCTATTAGTAAAATTCAAACCTAACTACATTTCCAGTCATACTGTTCCTTCCTCATCCTATTTGAATACTGATAATACATTGTTTTGCTCCCATTAGGATGATCCCTTTACCTTTGTTGATTTTTGTTCCCTCTGGTCTTTTCAGAACATTACCCTCCTAGTCTTTATTTCTTATATAATCAATACCATGTAACTAATAAATTGTTCTTAGTCACCATATTAATTGAATTTACTTGAGCAGTTGAAATCGTTGATTTTTTATGAACTCTGTATTTTCAAAGAATCATTATTTGACCAGTTCTATATGAAAGCCTCAGTAAATAAATACAAATAAGTAAAATGAAACCATTATATTTAAGTTAATGAGAAACAAGTGGAAAATATCTGCTAAATTTCAATGACACCTTTCAATGACAGTCTTAAGATATAGAAGTTACAAAATTTACATTACTTTCTTCTATACATTATCTAACATTGTTTCCTTGGTGTTTCTCTGCCTACTAATGTGTATTTTCTATCATAGTAATATAACCATATTGAATGAATGGTTTATAAGTGTAGACAAGAAAACATATACATACACACTCCTATCTCTCTCCCACCCATCAAATCCCACTCCTTAAAGCCAACTTTTCAACTTCTCCTTTTATTATTCATGAGGTTCACATAACATGCTAGAAAATATCTATACTTATTATTTAATCAAGTTAAATAAAATCATTAGTACATTTAAGAAAGCCCATGAAAAGAGTATTAAGTAAAGAGAAATTAGTTTAGGAACAACCCTTAAGTAATACAAATTGTACTGGAAAGGTAGAGAATGAAAATCCTACACAAGATAATAAGTCAGAGAGATAATAGGAAAAAACATCAGTGTAGCACCAAGGAAGCCAAGGGAAATGAATATGTGAACAAGGAGAGGATGTATTTGTTTCCTGTCACCCTCTGAGACCTTACAAGAAAGAAAAAGCCACTCATCAACGAGAATACTGAAGGAGAGGAAGCAGTTCACTAACAAATGAGACATTCCGATGCACTATTTCTGGAAAAATAAGGAAGGTTGTCAGCTAAAGGATTAAACAAGTAGAGAAACTAAAACTCAGAATAAATTTTAAGGAACCTAGACAAGTTTAAAGGGCTGAAGACCATGTGCCCAGTGGAAGCCTGAAGAAGCTCTGAAATCAAAGTTAGCTGAAGACAGACATAAAAAATGAGACTGAATAAAAAGGGGATTCAAGGTATGTATGTTGAACATATTTCAGTAAAATATAGAAATTCCTTCCCTTCCTTATTCCAACATGCAAAAAGATTGAACAGCTTGACTCTTAACAATATGAATAAGCTTTTCATGGAAAGCTGAAGTTCTTGATGTGAATGGTAGCACACAGGCAAAAACTTATTCAGGCAGGTGGTGTCCCCATACTGACAACCAGTTCCTTGCTCTTATATCAAAGATGAGAGGACTATCAACACACATCACACAGCCTACTCCCCACCCCTGACTGAGAAAGGAAGCAACTCTACAGACAGGGGACCCCCAGCAACCTCCAACCTTCTCAGACTTAACATTTATATACAATTCTAAGTTAACAGTTTCTGTAAAAAAAATGACTGAATTTACTGAGTGGTTATAGAATTTACATGAAAATAATGAGTGAAAAGAACAAGAAACTTTTAATATGCTAAGGAATGCATTGCTTAGACTGGAATCCTTTTTTTAAATCAGAACTTTCACATCACTATTTGATTTGTCATAAAAAAAAAATGGAAAAAGTATGTTCATAAGAAGGACATAGTCCCGATGTTTTCCCAAGTAAATGGAATATATTAAACAGTTAGTCTAAAACAAAAATTGAATATGACTAGAGATGAATCTGTTTACTGCAGCCCGGTCAGCTGAAATTCCTGGTGGGTTTTAGAAGGCTTTCAGTGCAGGGACAGACATCATAGTAGATATCTCTGCAGATTTGGCACACACTTCTGCAAGAGTTTGAATACAAAATTACATTTAATCTGCTATGACCATAGAGTTAGCTATAAAAATCATTGCAAGAACATTGTGTTTTTATACTCTCTGAAAAAAAAAAAAAAAACAGACCTTTCTAAAAATAATGGAGGCTATATACATACATAGGCAAAGTATTTCCTCACAAGTGCAAATAAAATTTTACTTTAAAACTATTATGAAATGTCTTAGATTCCCTTACAGCAAAGCTGAGGAAAAATTTGCTTGTAGGTAGTTTATCTGAAATTTATCCCAGAAAGCAGGACTGTGGGATGCAGCGGGGTTGAGGAATGAGATAGAGAAAAAGTGGGTTCCATTATGGAGAGGCCCTCTTCTGTAGTCAGACAGAGCTTGATCCCGTAGAGCCAGAGGCTTATGCAATGCACTCAAAATAGTCTCCTTGGAGGACTCAATGGGATTTCATTTCCCATTCCCAGACACTGGCTCCACCGGCAGTTAGTTTCTGTGCATCTGCAGGTGGCGCTGCAGTTCCAGCTGTGTAACACTAGTCAAACTTGCACAGACCCAGTCACATGGCAATTGAGGGTGTGAAAATTTTGGCCAAGATTCTTTGAACTGGCACACAAGAGCTATCTAAAACATAGATGAAGGATCTTTAGAAGATTTGGAGTGTATGAGTGATGGTGATCAGAATTTCTTCTGCTGTCACTGTGGAAAATTAGCCTCACAAATTCACAAATGTGTAGTGGATACCTACTGTCATTTAATTTATTACAGAGTGGAGATAAAACAGGAGAAAACAAATACAATAACCATCCTTATTCACAATATAATATAAGGGAGCATGTTAGCCTGAATACTGAATGTACCTGTGCAACCTAGAATCTGCCTGCCCTTGATATTCAGTGTCCCAGGAGGCCAATTTCACATATCATTGCAATAAAACACAAAACAAAAAATCTAGCTCTAAAAGCATTTATGAGTAATACAGAATGGAATACTATTAGTTTACTAATAATATTAGTAAAAATAGATGTACTAATCTATTTACTAAATCTACTAATCTACTAAATCTATTAATAATAGATATACTGTTAGTAAAAATAAATTTTTACTAATAGTTTGTTAGGTAATGGATGAGGTGCTGGCTTTACAGACAACACAGCAACATTTAATAAACTCTCCGCTTTAACAATTTCTCTTTCCTACAACTGCTATATGTCTGTATCTACAGACCTCTGCCTCTTCCCCACAACTCTGTTCCCTCTATTTTCCCTTCAGGGGCTCAGTAGCTCTGTCTTTTATATGGCAAATTCATACTTTCTTTTTAAAAATTATTTTATTGTTGTTCAATTACAGTTGTCTGCAATTATCCCCCTCCACAACCCCCCACCCCAGCCAAACTCATCTCCCTCCCTTGCTTCCACCCCCCTTCCCCACCTTGGTTTTGTCCATGTTTCCTTTATCATAGTTCCTGAAAACCCTTTCCCCTTATCCCCTCCCACCTCCCCTCTGGTTAGTGTCAGATTGTTCTTAATTTCAATGTCTCTGGTTATAATTTACTTGCTTTTTTCTTTTGTTGATTAGGTTCCTGTTAAAAGTGAGATCATATGGTATGTGTCCCTCACCACCCAGCTTATTTCACTTAGCCTAATGCTCTCCAGTTCCATCCATGCTGTCTCAAAGGGTAGGAGCTCCTTCTTTCTCTCTGCTGTGTAATATTCCATTGTGTAAATATATCATAGTTTTTTGATCCACTCATTTACCGATGGGCACTAAGACAAATTCAGACTTTCATTTCTCCTTTCTTTTGAGTCCCTATCCCCATTCTGGAGATTTATTTTGCTTATTTTATTTTTATTTAATCTATACTGATGTTTTATTACTACATGTGTGGCATTGTTTGAAAAACTTTACAAGTATTAGAGTGAAAGAATAGAAAATATATATAAGTAGATATTAACTTTAAAAAAGAAGCTGAAGTTGTTCTTTTAATATTATACAAGATATATTAAATGCTTTTCTAAAGATGGAGAGGATCACCATGTTCTGACAATAGGTTTAATTCTTCAAGAAAATAGAGCGGAGCGTCTTCCCACACAATCCACTATATACAGGGCCATGCTCCTCCCTCCTTTTCTACCCAGATGGGATCTTCTATTATAAGATCCTTCCCCTTCTTAAGACACATTCTCTCAGCCCCCTTCTTTAAAGCTAGAGTGAGTGACTCTATAGAGATACAGAGAATAATAACAACAACAACAACAAAAAGTGTCCAGGGTCCTTTTCCCATTCCTGGAGTTGAATAGCAAAGTAGAGAGAATTAATTAAGAAAGAAGCAGCTTAAGAAAGTGAGTGGAAATAGATTCAGAATGTGTGAAGAAGATTGCCTTTGTTAGAGAACTTATCATTTGTCATAGTGGGAAGATAACCTATTTGTTGGTGGCAAGTCTAATGGCTTTTTTTAAATGAACTATAAGGGAAGTCATCAACTGAGAATATATGTGTAGATAACAGGTTTATTTTTAAGGCAAGAATTGTGTTAACAAGGAAATTGTATACTTGCATAACTGATGAATTAACCCCACTAATTTCCTACTAATAATGCAGGCCCTAAGAGCAATGGAAGACTATTTTTAAATGGCAGTCTTGAAGAATGTGGTAGGCTGATAAAAGATGACCACATCCCAATTCCTGGAAACTTTGAATGTTACTTTACATCTTAAAAGGATGTTCCAGGTGTGATTAAGGATCTTGATATGGGAACATTACCCTGGATTAGCCTGGATTACCATAGCTAATTAGGGTCAGCCCTAAATGTAGTACCAAGCTTCCTTAAAAGAGGGAGGCAGAGCAAGATTTGACTACAGAAGAGAAGGTGATATTACTAGAGACTAGAGTGATGCACTTTGAAGATGGAAGAAGGGGCCATGAGCTAAAGAATGAAAGAAATGCAGCCTTAGAATATGGAAAAGGTAAGGAAATGAATTTTCTTTAGTGCCTCCAGAGGGAAGGAGGCCTTGCCTTCTAAATAAGCTACCTGAATGAAGCCAAAGGAAATTGATTTCGAACCTCTGAACCCCAGAATTATAAAAAAATAAAGGCATGTCATTCAAAACTACTAGGTGTATGCTGTTACAGTAACCATTAAAAATAATACAAAAAAAAGCAAACAAACAAAAATATGGAGCAAATTTTTTTATTTGTCATGTGGATATTCATGGTTATTCTAGTAGCATGTTGGAACTGGCTTGTTCCTTCTTGCAACAGTTGATTGTGTGCATGTCCTCACTTTTTGGTAGGTTCAAATTAGTCATGATGGGATTATTACAACATGAAAATCATCAAAGTTTACATGTCAGGGTTCCTACCCCACTCCAGCCTCAGAGAATTAGTTGTTGAATAGCATTCTGATAGTAACTCAGCACCTAAGAGCACAGCTGTTAACTCAAAAGTAACATTTGATGGAATATGCATTCATTCAAATGTACCCTTGTTCTAGCCCAATTCTTTGTTTGCTTTGCACCAGATGAAATCACAGAGTGGATTCTATTTCTCATCCTTTAAATTTGGGCATTCAAACAGTAAGATACAGCAATGTCATTCATTTCCTGACCAGTCTGTTTATCACAAAGAAATATGATGATTGGGATGGCCTTGGATATTCTTAATTTTACCATTTTCTCACCTAAGTTTTGCTCCTTGTGTATTGAATCGCCTACCCTAATCCCAGGAGACATTTTCTTCTTCTAATATTTGTTCAGAATTTTCAGTTTATGGATAGCTTCAGGGAGACTTGGAAAGCTAATGCTAAGAACACTCCTACTCAAGTATATTTAGCTATGTAAAAGAAGCTGAATAATATTAAGGCTTTATGTCAAAATTTGCAGGAATATAGAAACTTATTTGGCTTTTATTAATATTTTATTTATTTTGCTCTGTGTCCCTCTGAGAAGCTTATCATCTTGACATGATACAAATTAAATAAAAACATCAAAAATGATTGGATGCTTTCTGAATAAAATGAATACTTTGCTTGCTCAGATGTCCTTGACAGTCAGTCATCCCATACAATTCAATTTCTACTCAGACAGACTTATCCAAACAATTTGCACTTCTATCTATGGAGATAAGAATTATTATCAAGAGAAACAATGTGCATTATTTCAACTGCTTTAATATGTCTTGGAAACTTTGTAAAATTATTTAATTAATAAGTGCTTACAAATAAGATGAAGTTGCTAAATGTGTATCTAATTTATTCTTTTTCCTGGTTTCTAACATAAAAGCTTGTTATTGTTATTCAAGAATTAAAATCACAAATGATGTAAATTTTTGATAAGCATCATTGCAATAGTGAATATATCATTCTAAATATAAAAAACATGAACTTTGAATTGTTTTTGTAAGGGTAGAAAATGTATGTTCTATTATTTTAGTCTGACTGTCTTTCCTATTGTCACACTAATATAAACTCTTTGTTGCTATGCTTCCTTTCTTCACTTGGTAACCTGGATCTGGCACCGAGCCTCACCACTCTACTCAAAATCAGTCAAGTGTCTGTTAATCAAATATATCAGCATTTTCTCAGCCTTCATCATTCTTGATCTCTTTCAAATCTATTTAAATGTAACACTATTTTCTTTTCTTGACCCTTCCAGTAGGCTTTCCCAAACACTTTCATCAGTACCTTTCACTGTCTCTTCTCAGTGTACCCCATAAGTAAGTCACTCCTTTTAGCTGTCCATCTGGATGTGTCCATTCACCCCTGTCTGTTTTGTTTATTCTTGGCATTGTCCCAGAAAGGACTGAAGGAGGTTTATCCATCTAAATGTATGTGTTTCTTCAGGATTCTACTCCTGAAACTCATCTATATTTCTAAATATTTTTTCTTTAGTGGGCACTTCTATCTCTGTTTCCAATTTAGAAACTTTGAACAAACAAACTTCTCCAGCTAATATCTAAATTCTTAGTAAGGTCACCTTTCTTCTAAAACATCTAACATAAAAATTTCTGGATCAACTCAAAGCTTCCTAATCTTATGACAACATACTGGCAAGCCTTTGAATCATACATCTGCAATGTGATTATCATCCATCCTCATCTTTCTACTCCTAAGTACAACACTTTTTACCTCTTCCCTAAATCTGTGGCTTCCAACTGCCTTTTTCTGCATTTCACTCTTTACACTCACTTTCAAGAGCATTGCCACTTATTTTTATTTTATTAGTTTTTAGACAGAGAGAAAGAGAGAAATGTTGATTTGTTGCTCCACTTATTTATGCATTCACTGGTTGATACTTGTCTATACCCTAACTGGGGATCAAACTCACAACCTTAGCATATTGGGATACTGCTCTTATCAACTGAGCTACCTAGCCAGCACAACATTGACTCATTCTAGGTGATAGAAGAAAGTAGTTGCTGTGGGTTCAGTGCCAGTGAACTGAAAAGATGAAAATGAAAAGATGTTATACCATCTTTTTTTAACATTAATCATGAAAGCTTTGAGAAAGTAAGTTCATGAGAATGACATTGCAACAGTGATTTAAACTAGAATATATTTTGATTAATTTTGTTTAAAATAAATCAGTCACAATATTACATTTGCTTTAACACCTACGTTATCCTTGAATAAGACACAACCTGTCTGTGATTCAATATATTCACCTGGACATAAGATAGCATGGATACTTATCTCAGAGGGTTACTGTGGGGATTAAATGTGTTAAACATGCCAACCTATTAGCATAGGGCCTGTTACATAGTAAGCTTTAGAAAAGATTAGCTGTTAACACAGTATTTATGAATCAATTCCCACTTATCATTCGTGTGTGTGATCATTGCAGTTAAGAATTACTTTCCAAGACTGTTTCTATTACTGTAGTGTTTGTTGTTGCTGTTGTTCACTGCATAAATTCAAACTTCTCTGTCTACAACTGAGGATTTAATAGAGGTTGGGGGGCAGGTCACAGCATTGGAAGTAGTTTTATATTCCATCACATGTATTCAATCATTCTTCATTCAAAACCTACTACAGAATTTTCTTTTCTTTTTTTAAACTGGTGTTTTATTTTTAATATATATTTGAATATATTTTATTGATTATTCTATTACAGTTGTCCCATTTTTTCTCCCCATTATTCCCCTCTGCTCTGCAACCCCCCTGCCACCCAATTCCGCAACCTTAGTTCATCTCTATGGGTCATACACATAAGATCTTTGGCTTCTGCATTTCCCATACTATTCTTTACCTCCCCCCATCTGTTTTCTACCTATCATTTATGCTTCTTATTCCCTGTGCCTTTCCCTCATTCTCCCCTCGTCCTCTCCCCACTGATAACCCTCCATGTGATCTTTATTCCTGTGAATCTGTTCCTATTCTAATTGTTTGCTTAGTTTATTTTTGGTTTGGTTTTATTTTTTTAGGTTCGGTTGCTGATAGTTTTGAGTTTGTCATTTTATCATTTGTAGTTTTGATCTTCCTCTTTTTCTTAGATAAGTCCCTTTAACATTTCATATAATAAGTCTTGGTGATAATGAACTCCTTAATTTGATCTTATGTGGGAAGCACTTTATCTGCCCTTCCATTCTAAATGATAGCTTTTCTGGACTCAGGAATCTTGGATTTCCTTGCCTTTCATGACTTCAAATACTTCTTTCCAGCCCCTTCTTGCCTGCAAGGTTTCTTTTCAGAAATCAGCTTATATACTTATGGGAACTCTTTTGTAGGTAATGGTCTCCTTTTCTCCTGCTGCTTTTACGATTCTCTCCTTATCTTTATTATTTTTTAAATATAATAACCACTTAGATTATCCACTTTATTGACAGGAAAATAATTTCAGTAAGAAACTTGGCACACTGATTTTCATCTGCTAACTGTTATTATCTGGAGTATAATAATAATTAGTTATGTAGGGAGAATAATAGGGAAAGGGAAGAAAGGAAACCAAGAGGCTGACAGAGGCCTTATTTCCATAATTAGGCTCTTGGTAGGCTTTATCCTAATAACAGCAGGGAGCCATTGAGGGTTACTGAGCAAGGGAGGGTCATCATCACTTTGTCTCTCCTTATTATTAATCTTCGGTAATGTAATTATGATATGCCTTGGTGTGAGCTTCCTTGGGTCCAACTTCTTTGGGACTCCTTGAGCTTCTTGGACTTCCTAGAAGTCTATTCCCTATGCCACATTGGGGAAGTTCTTCATTTTTTTTTTTCAAATAAGTTTTCAATTTCTTGCTCTTTCTCTGTCCCTTCTGGCACCCCCTATGATTCAGATTTTGGAGTGCTTAAAGTTGTCCTGGTTCCTAAGACTCTCTTCATTTTTTGAATTCTTTTTTCTTCATTCTGTTCTGATTGAATGTTTATTTCTTCCTTTGGCTCCAAACCATTGATTTGAGTCCCTGTTTCCTTCCCATCACCTGTTACCTGTACATTTTCCTTTCTTTCATTTTTCATAGCCTTCACCTTTTCCTCTATTTTGTGACCATACTCAACCATTTCTGTGACTATCCTGATTACCAGTGTTTTGAGCTGTGCATCCGATAAGTTGGCTATCTCTTCATTGCTTAGTTGAATTTTTCCTGGAGCTTCAATATATCTATTCTTTCCTTTGACCCATATTTTTTTTTTTTTTTTGTCTCAGTGCACTTGTTACATAGTAAGGGGTGGAACCTTAGGTATTTGCCAAGGCAGGGCAACCCTCATTGCTGTGTTGTGGTTCTGTATGTGAGGCAGGGGTCCGAGAGGAAACAGTGCTGCTTGTTCCTCTCGGCTGGCTTTCAATCACTCCCACCGCTACCCATAAGCAAATGGCCCTTCCTCTACTGATTCCCAGATGTGAGGGTTTATGTATGTTCTAGGACTCTATGGGTCTCTCCAATGAACTCTCCTGTGAGGCTGGGAGTTTCTCCTGCTGCCCCAACCCCCACAGGTGTTTTCAGTCCCAGGTCTGAGGCTTTATATCTCCATGCTAGAACCCTGGGTTGCACAGTCTGTCCCGCTCCCCAGTTGTTCCTCCTATTTTATCTGAATGCAAATGTGGGATCACTTGCTCTGTCAGCTGCTGCCTTTCTGTGAGTACTCTGCACCCAGCTGCTAGTCTGTTGTCCTCCTACCAGTCTGAATGAATGTTTCTTCTTTGACTCCTTGGTTCTTGGACTTCCATACAGTTCAATTTTTTGGAAGTTCTGATTTTTTTATGTTTTAAATTTGTTGTTGTCCTTCTTTTGGTTGTGCAAGGAGGCAAAGTGTATCACTCTATGCCTCCATCTTGACCAGAAGTCTCTCAATAATTTTCTGACTTAATTTCCTTTGTTCTTGTTCTTCTTGAGATGTCTTCTGAACTCCTACCTCTGTCTGAAAGTTGTTGAATGACATCTAAGATCATACAGCTAGTTACAATAAACAGGAATAAAATCTACCATATAATAAGTATAGTTTTAATTTTATTGTAAAAGTATTTTCTATGTCCATTTTGAAATTCATCTGCCACCTTCATAATATTCACCTATATAGTGTTGTGATATCTTTATAGAAATCATATTTTCCAGCTTGATATTTCATTACTCAGTAGAGCTCAGCATCACCTGAACACTTAAAAATTTTATTGTTCCTGTATTAATATACTTCCCACATTAAATACTTTCCTAAATAATCAATAAGTACCATCCCAAATTCAACCCCTGAAGACTATCCCATTTTTTCAACATATTGCTTCCCATACCTAAGGTATTTCACTAGCCATGACAAAACATTAGTCCTCCACATTACTCCAAGTCACTGTTTTTTCTTTCTCTAAAATTACATCTATAAAAGTCCATAAAATAATATCTAATAAGCCAGCACTTAATAATTTAAATCTAGGTTTTATAAAAAAATCAAAATATTGAGCCATACCTAATATCTTCCCAATCAGAATGTCTGTACTAATCCTAGAAATCAGCATTTTTAACTCCTGAAATGTTGTAAGATGAACAAATTATCAATAAATATTTCTTTATTGAGACACAGGAGTGTTGCTGCTCCCCTTCATCACCAAAGGACGTCAGCAGTCCTCTTCCAACTGAAACTACCAGGAATAATTAAATCTAAATGATCTCTCACTAAGAGGAAAGAGCCCTTCTTCTCCCAGGGCCACTGAGTCATCAGGGCCTCCCAGAACATATCAAGACAGCAGACTGTGCAATGTCTTTAAGGATGTTCACCAACCCCTAAACTGTACCTTTCAGGCAATTTTTAAAAATAAAATCCTAGACCTACACTTTCCAAGGGAGTTCTCAGGAGAAACTGTGTCTTCAAATGCACCACCTGGACTACACTAGTGGGGCCAATCTGTTCCTGGTTTTCCTTTAGAGGGAAGATTGGAAGAAAGGGAGTTCAAGATCAGTGTGCAAGTTGACCTCACCCTATAAAGCACAGGAATCTGCATTTTCCATAGCACTTTCTGGATATTTCATCCGTTAAGTGCAACAGAGAACCACTGCACTAGTGATTACTTTCCAAGTGTTGTGGGTTTTTTCTTTTTTAATGTTATATACCTCTTCATATTTTTAAAGCTCTTCCTTATACAAGACAGAAATTTCAAACAAAAGGTAAATGAAAGACCATATAGTATCATGTTGGGGAGAATCTTGCTAAAAATTCAGAGTCCTGTATATTTCTCTTAGATATTATGATTCAGCAGATATAAAGTAGAGATTAGAGATGTTTATTTTTAAATGCATCTGGAAACTTTTATGTTCAGTTAGGTTAGAGAATGTTTGACACTGTATTTTATTTCAATAAGCAACTCTGACTTTACAGTGATTGTCAGATAGTCACGATATTTCTTAAATTGGTCTCTTGCCTCTGGAATTTTAAAATGTATTTAATTCATAGTTTTAGAGCACCTCAAGGTAATTATTGAAATTTCAATTAATATGCTGCTTTTAGAAGAGTGTACTTGGAATTGAGTTGCCATAGGGGCCATAGGTCTCTTCATTTTATTTAGACAATCTTTATGTTGTGAAGATAGCCATTTTCTTATGGTTACCAGTTTCCTTATCTTTCCTTACACTGCTGTCCTTAATATGATCTACCTGATTTTCTCTGAGAATCCAATAAGGTATTTAAAAATAACCTTACATCTCCCTATGAATCATTTAAAATGACTTTCTTCTATTTTTTTATCCTGAGATAATTTTCACATTTAATCTCAGTTAATTTGTCTAAAATTGAGTAACTGTATGGTGAATATTTTAAGGTTTCCTTTACCTTGCAAGGATATTGATTTTATATTCTTATTTATATCCTTCTTTATTGGATTTTATTCCTATTTTGTGATCACTTTTATTATCCAGTGCTAAAAATCACACATCCAGGATATTGAGAATTCTAAAACTATTTGTCTGGAAAGTAATTTGTAATATTTAGAGAAGTGTTTCTTCCATAGTTCACCCCAATGAGATAGTTTGAAAATTTATTATAAAATAACAAGACTGATAGTTTTAAGACAGATGCACTGAAACTCGTATATTTAAATGAGTGTAGTGTTCTTCAAAATAGAGATACTGAGAGGCAATTTACTTATACCAAAAATAATCTTGCCATTATTCAAAATATTTAAAAACTCAGTGATTAATCTTACTGTTTTATAACCCTTGTCTTTCAGTGCTGTGAAGGGGAGATAGTAGCTGCATAGGTGGAAAGCTTGATAATGATTAATTAATGTTTTTCCTATAAACTAGGCACTGCATTGATAGCATTTCATAATTTTCTCACTTAGTCTGCACAACAGAACTACATTTTTTAATCATTTTACTGATTTACTTTTAGAGAGAAGGGAACAAAGGAGAAAAAGAAACATCAATGTGTAGTTGCCTCTTGTTTGCCCCCTATTGGGGACCTAGCCTGCAACCCAGGCATGTGCCCTGACTGGGAATCGAACTGGTAATACTTTGGTTCTCAGGCCAAACCACACCACACCAGCCAGGGCCAAAAACTACATTTTGAGCTTATTTTCTTTTATAGTTAAAGAATCTGCTATTAAGATGAGTATTAAGTTCTTTTACATATGTTTGTATGGTTTAAGAGTACACTCCTAAATGTTATACTTTATTGGTCATTTACCAGTATGCTAAGGGACTCACCATAGCCATAGCTGGTGGGGGCTATGGGCTCACTTGCAGAGTGTTTTTCTCACTCTATCACCATGCTTTTCTCATGATTTCAATGCCAAATTGAGGTTTGGGATTACTTTATTAACATTACTTGGAACAAAATTTAAAAGGTGTCATTAGATATGACCCTTAGAATGAATAGGAGGCTTATTATGAAAACAATACTTACTTCACAGTTTCTTTAGACTAAGTGTTGTGAAGATTTTTCTTTTTAGTTTGTCTGAAAAGAGAGAATCCATCCAGTTTATGGAATCAGAGTGTAAAGAGTAACCCATATAAGTAGAATTGGGGTTACACTGATCCTTGGGGATGATAGACTCCATCTATAGAGAATATGTTGCTTGCTATATAATGCATTAATTATGTACCAAGAGCATTTATAGCCTCTCAGCAGAGAGTCCATGGACAAAGGCAACGGACCCACTGTCTGCAGCCTCTCCCTCCCAAACTGGCACAAGGCTCCTACTGCTTGGGCTAGAACTCCATCAATTAAATAGTCATTTAGGTGAAGAAGCATTATGTTTTTAAAAATTAAATGCCACAGAGAGAATTACAATCAGTAATTTTTACTTTAGCATTTTATTAGTTAAATCATATTTTCTTTGTTTTTAACATTTTACTGAGACAACTTCCAAAAGAGAGTTGGATAGGTCTGTGAAGGATAGATAATAGGAGGGAATTTGGTATCACTTGTAAAATGTTATTCATATATATACATTTCTGTTTGATTGTTTGTTTTCAGTACTAGGGATTCAAGAAAAAAACACATTCTTTGGTCCTCAAAGAACTCTCAGTGTCACAGGAAAGGGAGACAAGGTGATGGATCTGTTAAAAGAAGCCACATCTCAATGTACAAAGAGTAAAATAAGGAGGCATAATACATCAGGGTGCAAAGAGGACAGAAACTAACTCCACAAATTCACTAGGAGATTTTGCAGAGTGAAGTTGACATTTGGGTGCAGTGTTGAAAAAGAAAAAGATTTTCTTTTTTTTAAATTAATTTATTTTTAATATATTTTATTGATTATGCTATTACAGTTGTCTGATTTTCCCTCTTTATTCCCCTCTGCCCTGCACACCCCCTCTCACCCACATCCACCCTTTAGTTCATGCCAATGGGTCATACATTTAAGTTATTTGGCTTCTACATTTCCTATACTATTCTTAACCTCCCCCTATTTTCTACCTACCATTTATGCTACTTGTTCTCTGTACCTAGAAAAGGAGATTTTCAATTGCCCTAATTCTGAACTGGCATTATGACAAAGGGAAAATATATGCAAAGGAACTAAGAAAGAAGACGAATAAAAAGAAGCGGCATTAAATTAAAAAAAAAAAAAAAAACAACTTTGTCTTGCAAGTTTTTGTCTGAGGCTGACTCTGCCTCTATAAATAAAGCATGTGAGGGAGAAGAGGTGATTTATTTTCTTCTCCCTTCTTAACCATAAGGATTCTTATTTCTAGGACCCAAAATCCCAAATGGTTATGTTAGTACTATAGATTGCTTGTTAGGAACTAGGTAGCATTTTGTGAGTTAAATAGCAATCAAACTATTACTTAATTTTCCATGGGAAAAAAAAATGTCTTTGGCTCTGAAGCACTGAATTACTGTAGAACACATGGCATGCAATTCATTCATTATTTAACATTGTGGAGAAGGGCATGGAGAGCCAGACTCTCCGCGCTCAAATTCTGTCTGTAGCATTTAATAGCCATGACTTTGAACAAGTTTTCAAGTTTTCTGATTCTGTTTCATCAGAGGTAAAATGGGGATAATTACCAGACCACCTCAAAGGGTTGTGAGGATTAGAGTTGATACATCTATAGGAGTTAGATACCCATTATATAGTAAACCCCATGTAAGGGCTGGGCATGATTTTTAATACTACACTATCATTTTACATGAAACAGTGATTATTGCATGACCTGAAATGTCATACTAGGCCTCTAATTGTAATTTTAGGTTTTAATTTATTTCTGCTACTTTAGAAATCTTATAAAAAGTTAATGAAATAAGAAGGAAATGGTTTATAACCCACAAAAATGATTCACAAGTCCAATTACCAGCAGTATAAAAAGTAATGATAAAACCCAAAGAAACAAGACCTCACAGATCATGTTGCATCTGTAATTAACTTGCTTAACTTGCTTGCTTGCTACAAATCTTATTTTACTAAACCTACTTAAGCTTGTGGAACAAGCAGATGTACCTAGCTGGGATAAGTTGGGGTGTACCTTAATTTTTTTTTCCAAAGACTTTTCAGAGTTAGAAATTTAACAGTTGTGTAGCCAGTGTGCCTGCAGTAAACACTATAGGTATAGTTCGGCTTCTAGTTCTCTTTTGAAAACATTTTTATTTACACCCAAACAGAAGTTGGAAAATTTGCAAAGGTGGGCTCCCTGTCTGCTCTGAATCTACTTCAGATCCACTCCCTTCTTTTTCAAAGGAAAGAAAGTATATATTTTTTAATTTTTTTAAATCTTTATTTTATTTTTTCATTACCATTTAATCCCCTTATAGAATCCTCCCTCCAGCAGTCACCACACTGTTGTCCATGTCCATGAATCCTTTTTCCTCAACTCTTCCACCCCTTCACCACCTTCCACTAGCTGTCATCTACTCTCCATCTATGATTTTGTCCCCATTTTCCTTGTTAGTTCAGTTTGTTGATTAGATTCCACATACGAGTGAAATCATATGGTATTTGTCTTTGTCTGGCTTATTTAACTTAGCATAATGTTCCTCAGGTCCATCCATATTGTCACAAAGGGTAAAATTTTCTTTTCTTTTTTTCTTTTTCTTTTTTTTTTACAGCTAAGTAGTATTCCATTGTGTAAATGTCCCATAGTTGTTTTATCCACTCATCTACTGATGGACACTTGGGCTCCTTCCATATCTTGGTGATTGTAAGCAATGCTGCAATAAACATAAGGGTGCTTATGTTCTTTTGAATTAGTGTCTTGGGTTCCTTCGGAAGGTGTGTCTTAAATACAAGTTTCTAATTGCCATTGCTTTCTAACATGAATAGTTATACTTAATCATTACAAGTTGACCTTTGAACAAAACAGGTTTATACTGCATATTACTGCCCACTTATACACAATTTTTAATAAATATGCATGATAGTATAAATATATTTCTTATAATTTTATTAATAACATTTTTCTCCAACTTACTCAATTGTAAGAATACAGTATATAACACATACAAAATACAAAATATGTGTTAGTTGACTGTTTATGTTATTGGTAAGGCTCTGGTTAACAGTAAACTATTAGTAGTTAAGGTTTTGGGGAATCAAAAAGTTATATGCAGATTTTCAACTCTGTGGGGGTCAATGCTTCTAACCCCTCATTGTTGAAAGGGGTTAGTCTCTATATATTTGATTGGCAAACTCTTTTTGTTCTTTATTTTGGCTTCATACTGGATAATATGTTTAATAAATAATGATAATAAGTAAACTTATTAGTGTAGCCCTCCTATTGTACATTGCCAAGATTGTTTTGTGAAAAGAAGTGAAAATGCAAAAACATTATGGTTTATTTCTCATCATTAACAAGCTTAAGATAAAATTTCCATTTCATCAATGTTAAAAACAACATAAATCTCTTTAGTGAACAAGGACTAAAGAGTATTACAGTATATTAATGGATTAATCTACTTTTAAAATGTTGTATCTTTTTTGTCATATACCATGTATATACATCTAGATAGAACCAAAATCTGGTAAATCCAATTTTTATCTTCAAATGATATTAAAATCTGAAATTACCTATGAGGATTTGGGGAAAATTCTGAAAGCTTTATGATGTTTCCTCAGACCTGTGTAATGATAAGTTCTTGAGTCAGTGTGAATATTAGCCACCATTCTATACTGTATGTATAATTGGTGCTTAATAACTAGCCCTTATCTCTTAGTTTGTAATAGACTCTGACTATCTAGATGCATGATCCAAGCCTGTATAAGCCAAAACTAAGTATAACACATGGCTCTCTAGCCACTAGTAAATTATCCATCTCATTAGAGAAACAGCGTATGCAATTAGATACTAAAACTTGACTAAGTAGAGATAAGAAATGTAAATAACAAATGCTTTGAGAATTATAAGATAGGTTTATCATTGCAGGCTACTATGGTTATAGAAGGTATTCTTGAGGTAAAGAAACTTAATCCATCCCTATTAATGAAGAATATTTGAGTGAATATATAGACCCATAACTTTGTGCCATTTCAGAGACAGTCTAACCAAAGCAATAGGCTTATTAGAGTCAAGTTGAAAAGCTACCTTTGGAGCAGATGTTTAGGGGTTTCTTTGCTAAAATAAGGAGTTCAAATTTTATCATTAAAGCAATAGGAAATTGCTATTTTTTAAAGAAAAATAAATGATGGTATTTTATAATGATGATATTAAAATAATGTTATTTTATAAGATTAAGCTGGAGTCATTGTACATAATAGATTGGATAGGGAAGACAGCAGAATCAGGGGCTATGTGTACAAGTACCCAAGGTCAATGTAGTTGAGGTATGAATTAAAATTGTGTCTATGGAAAGAAATAGGAAGAAACACATACAAGAAATACCACAAAGTATATTATGGAATTTCTTAGTTTTCTCATAAAAGCTCTCAAACTTCCAATCAGAAGTAAAGAAAATGTTTATCCAAACCAATCCAAGATAGTAGATCAAAATTTTAGTAGGAACATAAAACCAAGTATTAAACAAGAAAAACTTATGAATCATGGACTCCAGGCTGACCCAAAGAGTGTCAAGTAGCCAGATTGTAGTTATTCAATTTATGTTTAGCCACTCACTGCAGGTACAAAGAAGAACAAACTGCATTTCTACATTGCTAGAAACCACATGCAATGAAGAATATAAAGTAAACATCATTCAAATTCAATGATATATGCACTAAAATAATTATTTCAACTGTGAAAATAAAGAATAGAGTAACATTAATTCACCTAAAAATGGGGAGGTGAAATCTGAGTATGATTCTGAAAGCTGAATGATAGGTTGTAAATAAAGGAAAAATTTAAAGAATTACAAAGAGAGTCAAAAGCATGTGATTGTAGAGTATCATGTGGCTACAGTGTGAGATTTGTAAGGAGCGGAGTCACTAAATATAACTAATCACAGGGTAAGTTTCAAGTTATGAAAGGCTTTGAATTCCACACTAAGGGGTTCAGATTTTATTTTTAAAACTATTGAGTAAACTGATTTCTTTAAACAGGGAATTAGCATTAAATTTGTCAGTTTGTTCTTTTTAAATTTTATTTTTCAATTACAGTTTACACTCAGTATAATTTTGTATTAGTTTCAGGTATATGAGCATAGTGGTTAGACAATCATATGCTTTACAAAGTAATTCCCCTGATATTTCAAGTGTGTCCACCTTGTACCATGCATAGCTTTTTTGTTTTTTATTTTGTTTTGTGTTTGTTGTTGTTTACTTGCTTTCCTGCTTTCATGACAAAAACTCTAGTACTAATAGAGGACAAACCAGCACATTGAAATGTTGATCTGGTGTCTTAAATGATTTTTTTGAAAAAAAAAAAAAGGAATGGATTGATAGTATGCTATATCTCCATTGTTCTGTTAACTAATGAAAGATCAAGGAATATGATATAGGAAAATCCAGTTTATTTTTCACAAGCAGATAGAGTGAGGAGCTGAAACAGTACAGAAAGATGAGTTTGCTTGAAATAACATGGAATTTCAGAAGACAAGTTATGAAGATATCAGAAATACAGACAGACTAAAAGAGAATTAGGTGTAGGACTGGGCTAGAAAAGACAGTTTCGATTTGGTGAAGATGGTTTTGACCAGTAGGATCATTGGAATGGCTACACATAAATATCTGTAATACAAAGAAAGACATAATTAGTATCATTAGAAATCACACACTATGGTGATTCAAGAGCAGGGTACAAGATTTCTTGCTGAGGGAATTACAGAACTTTTTTGTGTGTTTTTACTAGAAAAGGTACTGTTTTTGTTTCTCTTCTACCTCCTCCTCTTTCATCTTCAATATAACCTGAAGTGAAGTTTATTGAAAAACTAAATTTTAGTGTGTATGGGATGATAGTAATGTAATTTTAGATAAGGATCATCAGCATGTGCAAAGGCTAATAATCAGTTAAGGATAAAGTATATTTTGAAAATAGCAAGCAATTTTTTTACATAGAATATTGGATGCATGAACGGGAAGAGTGAAAGGTAAAGTTAAAAAATAACTTAGGATTAGAACGTTGAGATCCTCAAGTGGAAAACTGAGAAATGTAGACATTAGTAAATAAAGAGATCTGTTGCATGAATTTCGGCAGTTGCAGTAAACTGGTATAGAAATAACGTCTCATTTTTCTAGTTGCACTTCTCATTTAGAGATATTACGCTGTCTTGGTGGCATCCATATTTATTTACATCAATGATCCATTCAAGGTCCTGACCTTCTAGGTTCTTGCTCTTGCTTCCTGTGAAAATGTACTCCATGCCACCTTAGCCACCCATTACAAAAGCAATAGCCTGAATTTGGCCATTACCAATTATTCTGCCTTTATCAAAATCCTGTTAAGTAAACAGCTTTCTGCCACATCCTCCTTTCTGTCCAAATTATTTTGTTTAGCACTTTTCATGCCATTTGTTAGCCTTTCAAACTCTCCAGTCCAATCCTTGGATCAATCCACTATTTCACTGTCTATCACACCTTCATGCTCTCAAGTGCCTTAATTTTCTAGCTTGGATTTTATATTAACTCATTGTAAACATTTTTCTGTACAAAATCCTAACTTTCCATCTTCCAACCCATCTGTCATATTCTACTCACTTGCCAAATCTCTAACCCCAACCTCAGCCTTTGTCCCATTCACTTCTTGGTTGTCTAGGCAGTTGACAGGGTAAAAATAATACATAATTTTGAACACATGTTTTGCATTAATGTATGATCTCATTTATCTTTCAAGCAACAAATACCACATCTTACAATTTATCATATATTTATGCTCCCCTGGCTTTTAGCAAGACTAATGAACTGTTCTTGGCAGTTCAGTGCACTGTGTCCCATGCCCTCTTACCTGATTTGAAGAACTTCCTTCTGCAGTTATTCCCTCTCTCTCCCATTACTTACCCCCTCCATACTGAATGATTCTCATCAGTAAACATATTAGAATGTTTACCATCTTAAAAGTAACCCTTTCTTAATCCAAACCCCCCTCCAATTTACATTTTATTTTCTTTGTTCTACTTTAGGGCAAAACTTCTTCCAAGACTTGTCTAAACTCTATTTCAAATTTATTTGCTATTTCTTCTCATGTCTAATCCTATGAGGCTTTAACGACCACCACTTATACCACTAGTGATCTTCACATCACCAAAGTTAATGAGCTGGATGAAAGGGAATCCAAATTAAAATAATGACAATCAGAATAGAAGGGGAAGAATGTTATGGAAGCCAAATTAACTGAATTTGACAATTGATTATAGAAAAATGGAGAGATTTTTTCACTTTATTCATTCACAACATATTTTATTCTCATTATGACCACATCACAATAACTTAAAACAAAATATAGAACTTTAATATTTTATATTAAAAATTACCTTCAATTTTCCTCAAAATGAGTATATAATATAAGTATCGAACTACATAAAAATAAAATACTCTCAGCTATGTAACCTATCACACATCTCCTACATAGTTGATGAGTAGGTTAATTCATTTAGTTATCAAATATTATTGAGTACTGACTGTATCAGGTACTATTTGAAGATATAAGAGAACAAAACAATATGGTCTCCATTCTAATTTACCTTATAGATTAGAAGAGAAAACAGAAGTTAAGCAAAGGAATGCAAGTGCAATCAGATTGAACAATCAATTATAACTATAATTGTTTCTTAAAAAGAAACAGTAGCATAATATACACAGAGAGATAATATATAGAAACAGATGCTTTATATTATAGAAACAGTATAATATACACATATGGAATAAGAGAGGGAGAGAAAGTAATATTTGAAGTATAACTTAGTTATCTACAAAATTGGAAATGACTAAATGAATTCTGCCTTGCAATCTGTGGGAACTATTCATGGGGAGCAACATGGAAAAATGAGGGGAAGTTGACTTCAAAATTAATACAGTCCTGGGTTTGAACCACTTACCTGTAATTTAATAACTTAGTGATGTTGAGGAAGTGATTTAACTTCTTCAATACTCACTTCTCTCCTTTTTAAGATGGAATAGTCATATCTATCTTTTTGTATTTGTAGGATTCAAATGCCAATTTAGTTCTGTAGACCGAACAATAACACCAGGTTTATAGCAGGTGTTGAGCCAATGTTTATTTTCCTTCTCTATATCTAGAGTCTTTAATGCACATAAAGCCCAGTGATGAAGGTGTGATAACTGACATTCCCCCTCTGGAAATATATATCTTTTAAACCATAAAGCTTTTGAAATCAGTAAGAGTTTATAAAATAAAATATGCAAATTGTTTACAGACCAAGTCAGGCAGAGCCTGGCATGTTTAGTACCTCCAATGTGAATGCTAACAGTGGGGATGCTGGCATTCTCAATAACAAGGCTGCAGTGAGAAAACAATCTATGCTGATCACAGTGTAAAAATAAACTTTTAACAGTAGTTTAAACAAACCATTTGTCACGTTTTATCCCAGAGTATGAAACCAGGCAGCAGATCAACTGAGCTGGCAGAACTAATTCCTCCAGGGCCCTTTAAGTCCCTTGACTTCTTGGTGATTACAGTGTGAGTAGATAAATGGTTATGTGGAAGAAACTTTTTTGGAAGGGACAATCTCTCTGAAGAATGTTAGACATCTAGAAATTAAAGGCAATGTGGTAAGTGTTCTAGGTAGATGCAATGAACAGAAGTTTACTCAGATAAACTTAAATAAGAGACTTTTGTTTTTGGGAAATACAATACATGACATAATACGAGAAAGTAGATATTAGAGAATTCCTGGATTAGGGTCTAGAATACAGAGTGACTTTGTGGGGACAGAGACTGAAAGGTAGCTGAATCCAAATAGTTCTAGCAATCTTAGCAACAAGAATATATGGCTATTCCTTCTATCCCTTCCCCAATAAGGTGACTGAACTATTATACACAGTTTATACACTCTCCAATTGGCTAAGTCTTACCCTCAGATTTGAATATATTCTCCCTACCTTCCAGACAGTGTTAGTGTAGAAACTTCTTCCTCATAACTTAGGTTTATCTTGACTCACCTTTATCTGACTTTTGTATCTCACTGCATGCTTTAGTTTCTTGATGAAAGGACTATGGATCTAGCAATTTGTGATTAATGTGTTTAATGCAGTAAGGAAAGTTCACCATAATACTGAGGCATCTTATTTTGTCTTTTTAATGAAAAAATATTCTGGTAGAAATAAATATTTGAGTGAACTGTATAGAAATGTAGTGTCTAACTCACAATTGAAATGAGCTAACTCTTTTTAGGGTGGAAGATTCCCTAGAATGATTTAGAGATCTTCCAAGCATTTAATTATTGGATTGAGCATTAATATGTCATTAAGAATCATTATATTTTTATTTTTATTTAATTTCCTCTTGAGTTAGTACAGTTGTTTGCCATTACTGAGCCCAGTCAAACTAACATTCAAAAGGGGCTCCTTGGCTGTAGAAATTAGTTTTCATTCATTAACTGTTCTGCTGTTATGCTTACATAGACCTTGGAGACAACTTTAATAAGTTAAAATACCAACATTTTTAACAGGTAACACATTTTCCTCTCTCTGTTTTATTCCATATTTTATTTTTTATTTTAATTTTATTTTAATTGTTGTTCCTATACAGTTTTCTGTTTTCTACTCCCATCCCATCTCACCACCACAGCCCTTCCCAGCTCCCTACCATTTCCATCCCCCCCAGTTTTTGTCCATGTGTCTTTCATACTAGTTGCTCTAATCCCTTCCCCTTTTCCCTGGATATTCCTATCCCTCTCCTCTCTTGTTCTCAACTTCAGTGTCTTTGGTTATATTATGCTTGTTTGTTTGTTTTTTTGATTAGGTTCCTATTAAAGGTGAGATCATATGGTATTTGTCTTTCACCTCCTGGCTTATTTCGCTTAGCATAATGCTCTCCAGTTCCATCCATGCTGTCAGGAAGAGTAGGAGCTCCTTCTTTCTTTCTGCTGTATAGAATTCCATTGTGTAAATGTACCATAGTTTCTTGATCCATTCATTTACTGATGGGCACCTAGGTTGCTTCCAACATTTGGCTATTGTATATTGTGCTGCTATGAACGTTGGGGTGCATAGGTTCTTTTGGATTGGTGTTTCAGGGTTTCTAGGATATAATCCTAGCAGTGGAATTGTTGGGTCAAAAGGTAGGTCCATTTTTAGTTTTCTTAGAAAATTCCATACTGCTTTCCATAGTGGTTGTACCAGTCTGAAGTCCCACCAACAGTGTACTAGGGTCCCCTTTTCTCCACAACCTCTGCAACACTTGTTGTTTGTTACTTTGTTTATGATGGCCATTCTGACTGGTGTGAGGTGGTATCTCATTGTGGTTTTAATTTGTATCTCTCTGATAGCTAGCGATATGGAGCATCTTTTCATGTGTTTCTAAATCTTCTGTATGTCCTCCTTGGAGAAGTGTCTCTTCAAGTCTTTTGCCCATTTTTTAATTGGGTTGCTTGTCTTCTTAGAGTGGAGTCATGTAAGTTCTTTATATATTTTGGAGATTAAACCCTTGTCTGAGGTATCATTGGCAAATATGTTTTCCCATATAGTTGGTTCTCTTTTTATTTTAATACTGTTTTCTTTAGCCATGCAGAAGCTTTTTATTTTGATGAGATCCCATTTGTTTATTCTTTCCTTTATGTCCCTTGCTTT